>JBCNJP010000177.1:68023-87023 GCA_039602395.1 Deinandra increscens subsp. villosa
CATACACACCTTATTGGGCCATCATTGGTCCTAAACATGCTTATTCGTTACATACACGCCTTATTGGGACTCATTAGTCCCAACTGATCCTCATTTCCCCTAAACACACCTTATTGGGTCTCATTGCCCCTAAACACAACTTATTGGTTACATACACACCTTATTGGGCTATCACTGGTCCTAAACATGCTTATTGGTTACATAAACACCTTATTGGGACTCATTGGTCCCAACTGACCCTCGTTTCCCCTAAACACACCTTATTGGGTCTCATTGACCCTAAACACAACTTATTGGTTACATACACACCTTATTGGGCCATCATTGGTCCTAAACATGCTTATTGGTTACATACACGCCTTATTGGGCCATCATTGGTCCAAAACATGCTTATTGGTTATATACACACCTTATTGGGACTCATTGGTCCCAAATGACCCTCGTTTACCCTAAACATACCTTATTGGGACATCACATGGTCCTAAACACAACTTATTGGTTACATACACACCTTATTGGGCCATCATTGGTCCTAAACATTCTTATTGGTTACATACACGACTTATTGGGACTCATTAGTCCCAACTGATCCTCATTTCCCCTAAACACACCTTATTGGGTCTCATTGACCCTAAACACAACTTATTGGTTACATACACTCCTTATTGGGCCATCATTGGTCCTAAACATGCTTATTGGTTACATACACGCCTTATTGGGCCATCATTGGTCCAAACATGCTTATTAGTTATATACACACCTTATTAGGACTCATTGGTCCCAAATGACCCTCGTTTACCCTAAACATACCTTATTGGGACATCACATGGTCCTAAACACAACTTATTCGTTACATACACACCTTATTGGACCATCATTGGTCCTAAACATGCTTATTGGTTACATACACGACTTATTGGGACTCATTAGTCCCAACTGATCCTCATTTCCCCTAAACACACCTTATTGGGTCTCATTGACCCTAAACACAACTTATTGGTTACATACACACCTTATTGGGCCATCATTGGTCCTAAACATGCTTATTCGTTACATACACGCCTTATTGGGACTCATTAGTCCCAACTGATCCTCATTTCCCCTAAACACACCTTATTGGGTCTCATTGCCCCTAAACACAACTTATTGGTTACATACACACCTTATTGGGCTATCACTGGTCCTAAACATGCTTATTGGTTACATAAACACCTTATTGGGACTCATTGGTCCCAACTGACCCTCGTTTCCCCTAAACACACCTTATTGGGTCTCATTGACCCTAAACACAACTTATTGGTTACATACACACCTTATTGGGCCATCATTGGTCCTAAACATGCTTATTGGTTACATACACGCCTTATTGGGCCATCATTGGTCCAAAACATGCTTATTGGTTATATACACACCTTATTGGGACTCATTGGTCCCAAATGACCCTCGTTTACCCTAAACATACCTTATTGGGACATCACATGGTCCTAAACACAACTTATTGGTTACATACACACCTTATTGGGCCATCATTGGTCCTAAACATGCTTATTGGTTACATACACGACTTATTGGGACTCATTAGTCCCAACTGATCCTCATTTCCCCTAAACACACCTTATTTGGTCTCATTGACCCTAAACACAACTTATTGGTTACATACACTCATTATTGGGCCATCATTGGTCCTAAACATGCTTATTGGTTACATACACGCCTTATTGGGCCATCATTGGTCCAAACATGCTTATTGGTTATATAGAAACCTTATTGGGACTCATTGGTCCCAAATTACCCTCGTTTACCCTAAACATACCTTATTGGGACATCACATGGTCCTAAACACAACTTATTCGTTACATACACACCTTATTGGGCCATCATTGGTCCTAAACATGCTTATTGGTTACATACACGACTTATTGGGACTCATTAGTCCCAACTGATCCTCATTTCCCCTAAACACACCTTATTGGGTCTCATTGACCCTAAACACAACTTATTGGTTACATACACACCTTATTGGGCCATCATTGGTCCTAAACATGCTTATTGGTTACATACACGCCTTATTGGGCCATCATTGGTCCAAAACATGCTTATTGGTTATATACACACCTTATTGGGACTCATTGGTCCCAAATGAGCCTCGTTTACCCTAAACATACCTTATTGGGACATCACATGGTCCTAAACACAACTTATTGGTTACATACACACCTTATTGGGCCATCATTGGTCCTAAACATGCTTATTGGTTACATACACGATTTATTGGGACTCATTAGTCCCAACTGATCCTCATTTCCCCTAAACACACCTTATTGGGTCTCATTGACCCTAAACATAACTTATTGGTTACATACACTCCTTATTGGGCCATCATTGGTCCTAAACATGCTTATTGGTTACATACACGCCTTATTGGGCCATCATTGGTCCAAACATGCTTATTGGTTATATACACACCTTATTGGGACTCATTGGTCCCAAATGACCCTCGTTTACCCTAAACATACCTTATTGGGACATCACATGGTCCTAAACACAACTTATTCGTTACATACACACCTTATTGGGCCATCATTGGTCCTAAACATGCTTATTGGTACATACACGACTTATTGGGACTCATTAGTCCCAACTGATCCTCATTTCCCCTAAACACACCTTATTGGGTCTCATTGACCCTAAACACAACTTATTGGTTACATACACACCTTATTGGGCCATCATTGGTCCTAAACATGCTTATTCGTTACATACACGCCTTATTGGGACTCATTAGTCCCAACTGATCCTCATTTCCCCTAAACACACCTTATTGGGTCTCATTGCCCCTAAACACAACTTATTGGTTACATACACACCTTATTGGGCTATCACTGGTCCTAAACATGCTTATTGGTTACATACACACCTTATTGGGACTCATTGGTCCCAGCTGACCCTCGTTTCCCCTAAACACACCTTATTGGGTCTCATTGGCCCTAAACACAACTTACTGGTTACATACACACCTTATTGGGCCATCATTGGTCCTAAACATGCTTATTGGTTACATACACACCTTATTGGGCCATCATTGGTCCTAAACATGCTTATTGGTTACATACACACCTTATTGGGACTCATTGGTCCCAACTGACCCCCGTTTCCCCTAAACACACCTTATCGGGACATCACATGGTCCTAAACAGAACTTATTGGTTACATACACACCTAATTGGGCCATCATTGGTCCTAAACATGCTTATTGGTTACATACACACCTTATTGGGACTCATTGGTCCCAACTGACCCTCGTTTCCCCTAAACACACCTTATTGGGACATCACATGGTCCTAAACACAACTTATTGGTTACATACACACCTTATTGGGCCATCATTGGTCCTAAACATGCTTATTGGTTACATACACACCTTATTGGGCCATCATTGGTCCTAAACATGCTTATTGGTTATATACACACCTTATTGGGACTCATTGGTACCAACTGACCCTCGTTTCCCCTAAACACACCTTATTGGGACATCACATGGTCCTAAAAACAACTTATTGGTTACACACACACCTTATTGGGCCATCATTGGTCCTAAACATGCTTATTGGTTACATACACACCTTATTGGGCCATCTTTGGTCCTAAACATGCTTATTGGTTACATACACACCTTATTGGGACTCATTGGTCCCAACTGACCCTCGTTTCCCCTAAACACACCTTATTGGGTCTCATTGGCCCTAAACACAACTTACTGGTTACATACACACCTTATTGGGCCATCATTGGTCCTAAACATGCTTATTGGTTACATACACACCTTATTGGGCCATCATTGGTCCTAAACATGCTTATTGGTTACATACACACCTTATTGGGACTCATTGGTCCCAACTGACCCCCGTTTCCCCTAAACACACCTTATCGGGACATCACATGGTCCTAAACAGAACTTATTGGTTACATACACACCTAATTGGGCCATCATTGGTCCTAAACATGCTTATTGGTTACATACACACCTTATTAGGACTCATTGGTCCCATCTGACCCTCGTTTCCCCTAAACACACCTTATTGGGACATCACATGGTCCTAAACACAACTTATTGGTTACATACACACCTTATTAGGCCATCATTGGTCCTAAACATGCTTATTGGTTACATACACACCTTATTGGGCCATCATTGGTCCTAAACATGCTTATTGGTTATATACACACCTTATTGGGACTCATTGGTACCAACTGACCCTCGTTTCCCCTAAAGACACCTTATTGGGACATCACATGGTCCTAAAAACAACTTATTGATTACACACACACCTTATTGGGCCATCATTGGTCCTAAACATGCTTATTGGTTACATACACACCTTATTGGGCCATCATTGGTCCTAAACATGCTTATTGGTTACATACACACCTTATTGGGACTCATTGGTCCCAACTGACCCTCGTTTCCCCTAAACACACCTTATTAGGACATCACATGGTCCTAAACATAACTTATTGGTTACACACACACCTTATTGGGCCATCATTGGTCCTAAACATGCTTATTGGTTACATACACGCCTTATTGGGCCATCATTGGTCCAAAACATGCTTATTGGTTATATACACACCTTATTGGGACTCATTGGTCCCAAATGAGCCTCGTTTACCCTAAACATACCTTATTGGGACATCACATGGTCCTAAACACAACTTATTGGTTACATACACACCTTATTGGGCCATCATTGGTCCTAAACATGCTTATTGGTTACATACACGATTTATTGGGACTCATTAGTCCCAACTGATCCTCATTTCCCCTAAACACACCTTATTGGGTCTCATTGACCCTAAACACAACTTATTGGTTACATACACTCCTTATTGGGCCATCATTGGTCCTAAACATGCTTATTGGTTACATACACGCCTTATTGGGCCATCATTGGTCCAAACATGCTTATTGGTTATATACACACCTTATTGGGACTCATTGGTCCCAAATGACCCTCGTTTACCCTAAACATACCTTATTGGGACATCACATGGTCCTAAACACAACTTATTCGTTACATACACACTTTATTGGGCCATCATTGGTCCTAAACATGCTTATTGGTACATACACGACTTATTGGGACTCATTAGTCCCAACTGATCCTCATTTCCCCTATAACACACCTTATTGGGTCTCATTGACCCTAAACACAACTTATTGGTTACATACACACCTTATTGGGCCATCATTGGTCCTAAACATGCTTATTCGTTACATACACGCCTTATTGGGACTCATTAGTCCCAACTGATCCTCATTTCCCCTAAACACACCTTATTGGGTCTCATTGCCCCTAAACACAACTTATTGGTTACATACACACCTTATTGGGCTATCACTGGTCCTAAACATGCTTATTGGTTACATACACACCTTATTGGGACTCATTGGTCCCAACTGACCCTCGTTTCCCCTAAACACACCTTATTGGGTCTCATTGGCCCTAAACACAACTTACTGGTTACATACACACCTTATTGGGCCATCATTGGTCCTAAACATGCTTATTGGTTACATACACACCTTATTGGGCCATCATTGGTCCTAAACATGCTTATTGGTTACATACACACCTTATTGGGACTCATTGGTCCCAACTGACCCCCGTTTCCCCTAAACACACCTTATCGGGACATCACATGGTCCTAAACAGAACTTATTGGTTACATACACACCTAATTGGGCCATCATTGGTCCTAAACATGCTTATTGGTTACATACACACCTTATTGGGACTCATTGGTCCCAACTGACCCTCGTTTCCCCTAAACACACCTTATTGGGACATCACATGGTCCTAAACACAACTTATTGGTTACATACACACCTTATTGGGCCATCATTGGTCCTAAACATGCTTATTGGTTACATACACACCTTATTGGGCCATCATTGGTCCTAAACATGCTTATTGGTTATATACACACCTTATTGGGACTCATTGGTACCAACTGACCCTCGTTTCCCCTAAACACACCTTATTGGGACATCACATGGTCCTAAAAACAACTTATTGGTTACACACACACCTTATTGGGCCATCATTGGTCCTAAACATGCTTATTGGTTACATACACACCTTATTGGGCCATCATTGGTCCTAAACATGCTTATTGGTTACATACACACCTTATTGGGACTCATTGGTCCCAACTGACCCTCGTTTCCCCTAAACACACCTTATTGGGTCTCATTGGCCCTAAACACAACTTACTGGTTACATACACACCTTATTGGGCCATCATTGGTCCTAAACATACTTATTGGTTACATACACACCTTATTGGGCCATCATTGGTCCTAAACATGCTTATTGGTTACATACACACCTTATTGGGACTCATTGGTCCCAACTGACCCCCGTTTCCCCTAAACACACCTTATCGGGACATCACATGGTCCTAAACAGAACTTATTGGTTACATACA
The DNA here is from genome assembly GCA_039602395.1 of Deinandra increscens subsp. villosa. Lineage (NCBI taxonomy): Eukaryota > Viridiplantae > Streptophyta > Magnoliopsida > Asterales > Asteraceae > Deinandra > Deinandra increscens. The sequence goes on from JBCNJP010000177.1 coordinate 74,513, forward strand.
CACCTAATTGGGCCATCATTGGTCCTAAACATGCTTATTGGTTACATACACACCTTATTGGGACTCATTGGTCCCATCTGACCCTCGTTTCCCCTAAACACACCTTATTGGGACATCACATGGTCCTAAACACAACTTATTGGTTACATACACACCTTATTGGGCCATCATTGGTCCTAAACATGCTTATTGGTTACATACACACCTTATTGGGCCATCATTGGTCCTAAACATGCTTATTGGTTATATACACACCTTATTGGGACTCATTGGTACCAACTGACCCTCGTTTCCCCTAAACACACCTTATTGGGACATCACATGGTCCTAAAAACAACTTATTGATTACACACACACCTTATTGGGCCATCATTGGTCCTAAACATGCTTATTGGTTACATACACACCTTATTGGGCCATCATTGGTCCTAAACATGCTTATTGGTTACATACACACCTTATTGGGACTCATTGGTCCCAACTGACCCTCGTTTCCCCTAAACACACCTTATTAGGACATCACATGGTCCTAAACATAACTTATTGGTTACACACACACCTTATTGGGCCATCATTGGTCCTAAACATGCTTATTGGTTACATACACGCCTTATTGGGCCATCATTGGTCCAAAACATGCTTATTGGTTATATACACACCTTATTGGGACTCATTGGTCCCAAATGACCCTCGTTTACCCTAAACATACCTTATTGGGACATCACATGGTCCTAAACACAACTTATTGGTTACATACACACCTTATTGGGCCATCATTGGTCCTAAACATGCTTATTGGTTACATACACGACTTATTGGGACTCATTAGTCATAACTGATCCTCATTTCCCCTAAACACACCTTATTGGGTCTCATTGACCCTAAACAAAACTTATTGGTTACATACACTCATTATTGGGCCATCATTGGTCCTAAACATGCTTATTGGTTACATACACGCCTTATTGGGCCATCATTGGTCCAAACATACTTATTGGTTATATACAAACCTTATTGGGACTCATTGGTCCCAAATGACCCTCGTTTACCCTAAACATACCTTATTGGGACATCACATGGTCCTAAACACAACTTATTCGTTACATACACACCTTATTGGGCCATCATTGGTCCTAAACATGCTTATTGGTTACATACACGACTTATTGGGACTCATTAGTCCCAACTGATCCTCATTTCCCCTAAACACACCTTATTGGGTCTCATTGACCCTAAACACAACTTATTGGTTACATACACACCTTATTGGGCCATCATTGGTCCTAAACATGCTTATTGGTTACATACACGCCTTATTGGGACTCATTAGTCCCAACTGATCCTCATTTCCCCTAAACACACCTTATTGGGTCTCATTGCCCCTAAACACAACTTATTGGTTACATACACACCTTATTGGGCTATCACTGGTCCTAAACATGCTTATTGGTTACATACACACCTTATTGGGCCATCATTGGTCCTAAACATGCTTATTGGTTACATACACACCTTATTGGGACTCATTGGTCCCAACTGACCCTCGTTTCCCCTAAACACACCTTATTGGGTCTCATTGGCCCTAAACACAACTTACTGGTTACATACACACCTTATTGGGCCATCATTGGTCCTAAACATGCTTATTGGTTACATACACACCTTATTGGGCCATCATTGGTCCTAAATATGCTTATTGGTTACATACACACCTTATTGGGCCATCATTGATCCTAAACATGCTTATTGGTTATATACACACCTTATTGGGACTCATTGGTACCAACTGACCCTCGTTTCCCCTAAAACACCTTATTGGGACATCACATGGTCCTAAAAACAACTTATTGATTACACACACACCTTATTGGGCCATCATTGGTCCTAAACATGCTTATTGGTTACATACACACCTTATTGGGCCATCATTGGTCCTAAACATGCTTATTGGTTACATACACACCTTATTGGGACTCATTGGTCCCAACTGACCCTCGTTTCCCCTAAACACACCTTATTGGGACATCACATGGTCCTAAACACAACTTATTGGTTACATACACAACTTATTGGTTACATACACGACTTATTGGGACTCATTAGTCCCAACTGATCCTCATTTCCCCTAAACACACTTTATTGGGTCTCATTGACCCTAAACACAACTTATTGGTTACATACACTCATTATTGGGCCATCATTGGTCCTAAACATGCTTATTGGTTACATACACGCCTTATTGGGCCATCATTGGTCCAAACATACTTATTGGTTATATACAAACCTTATTGGGACTCATTGGTCCCAAATGACCCTCGTTTACCCTAAACATACCTTATTGGGACATCACATGGTCCTAAACACAACTTATTCGTTACATACACACCTTATTGGGCCATCATTGGTCCTAAACATGCTTATTGGTTACATACACGACTTATTGGGACTCATTAGTCCCAACTGATCCTCATTTCCCCTAAACACACCTTATTGGGTCTCATTGACCCTAAACACAACTTATTGGTTACATACACACCTTATTGGGCCATCATTGGTCCTAAACATGCTTATTGGTTACATACACGCCTTATTGGGACTCATTAGTCCCAACTGATCCTCATTTCCCCTAAACACACCTTATTGGGTCTCATTGCCCCTAAACACAACTTATTGGTTACATACACACCTTATTGAGGCTATCACTGGTCCTAAACATGCTTATTGGTTACATACACACCTTATTGGGCCATCATTGGTCCTAAACATGCTTATTGGTTACATACACACCTTATTGGGACTCATTGGTCCCAACTGACCCTCGTTTCCCCTAAACACACCTTATTGGGTCTCATTGGCCCTAAACACAACTTACTGGTTACATACACACCTTATTGGGCCATCATTGGTCCTAAACATGCTTATTGGTTACATACACACCTTATTGGGCCATCATTGGTCCTAAATATGCTTATTGGTTACATACACACCTTATTGGGCCATCATTGATCCTAAACATGCTTATTGGTTATATACACACCTTATTGGGACTCATTGGTACCAACTGACCCTCGTTTCCCCTAAAACACCTTATTGGGACATCACATGGTCCTAAAAACAACTTATTGATTACACACACACCTTATTGGGCCATCATTGGTCCTAAACATGCTTATTGGTTACATACACACCTTATTGGGCCATCATTGGTCCTAAACATGCTTATTGGTTACATACACACCTTATTGGGACTCATTGGTCCCAACTGACCCTCGTTTCCCCTAAACACACCTTATTGGGACATCACATGGTCCTAAACACAACTTATTGGTTACATACACAACTTATTGGTTACATACACGACTTATTGGGACTCATTAGTCCCAACTGATCCTCATTTCCCCTAAACACACTTTATTGGGTCTCATTGACCCTAAACACAACTTATTGGTTACATACACTCATTATTGGGCCATCATTGGTCCTAAACATGCTTATTGGTTACATACACGCCTTATTGGGCCATCATTGGTCCAAACATACTTATTGGTTATATACAAACCTTATTGGGACTCATTGGTCCCAAATGACCCTCGTTTACCCTAAACATACCTTATTGGGACATCACATGGTCCTAAACACAACTTATTCGTTACATACACACCTTATTGGGCCATCATTGGTCCTAAACATGCTTATTGGTTACATACACGACTTATTGGGACTCATTAGTCCCAACTGATCCTCATTTCCCCTAAACACACCTTATTGGGTCTCATTGACCCTAAACACAACTTATTGGTTACATACACACCTTATTGGGCCATCATTGGTCCTAAACATGCTTATTGGTTACATACACGCCTTATTGGGACTCATTAGTCCCAACTGATCCTCATTTCCCCTAAACACACCTTATTGGGTCTCATTGCCCCTAAACACAACTTATTGGTTACATACACACCTTATTGAGGCTATCACTGGTCCTAAACATGCTTATTGGTTACATACACACCTTATTGGGCCATCATTGGTCCTAAACATGCTTATTGGTTACATACACACCTTATTGGGACTCATTGGTCCCAACTGACCCTCGTTTCCCCTAAACACACCTTATTGGGTCTCATTGGCCCTAAACACAACTTACTGGTTACATACACACCTTATTGGGCCATCATTTGTCCTAAACATGCTTATTGGTTACATACACACCTTATTGGGCCATCATTGGTCCTAAACATGCTTATTGGTTACATACACACCTTATTGGGCCATCATTGATCCTAAATATGCTTATTGGTTATATACACACCTTATTGGGACTCATTGGTACCAACTGACCCTCGTTTCCCCTAAAACACCTTATTGGGACATCACATGGTCCTAAAAACAACTTATTGATTACACACACACCTTATTGGGCCATCATTGGTCCTAAACATGCTTATTGGTTACATACACACCTTATTGGGCCATCATTGGTCCTAAACATGCTTATTGGTTACATACACACCTTATTGGGACTCATTGGTCCCAACTGACCCTCGTTTCCCCTAAACACACCTTATTGGGACATCACATGGTCCTAAACACAACTTATTGGTTACATACACAACTTATTGGTTACATACACGACTTATTGGGACTCATTAGTCCCAACTGATCCTCATTTCCCCTAAACACACTTTATTGGGTCTCATTGACCCTAAACACAACTTATTGGTTACATACACTCATTATTGGGCCATCATTGGTCCTAAACATGCTTATTGGTTACATACACGCCTTATTGGGCCATCATTGGTCCAAACATACTTATTGGTTATATACAAACCTTATTGGGACTCATTGGTCCCAAATGACCCTCGTTTACCCTAAACATACCTTATTGGGACATCACATGGTCCTAAACACAACTTATTCGTTACATACACACCTTATTGGGCCATCATTGGTCCTAAACATGCTTATTGGTTACATACACGACTTATTGGGACTCATTAGTCCCAACTGATCCTCATTTCCCCTAAACACACCTTATTGGGTCTCATTGACCCTAAACAAAACTTATTGGTTACATACACTCATTATTGGGCCATCATTGGTCCTAAACATGCTTATTGGTTACATACACGCCTTATTGGGCCATCATTGGTCCAAACATACTTATTGGTTATATACAAACCTTATTGGGACTCATTGGTCCTAAATGACCCTCGTTTACCCTAAACATACCTTATTGGGCCATCATTGGTCCTAAACATGCTTATTGGTTACATACACACCTTATTGGGCCATCATTGGTCCTAAACATGCTTATTGGTTACATACACGCCTTATTGGGACTCATTGGTCCCAACTGACCCTCGTTTCCCCTAAACACACCTTATTGGGACATCACATGGTCCTAAACACAACTTATTGGTTACATACACAACTTATTGGTTACATACACGACTTATTGGGACTCATTAGTTCCAACTGATCCTCATTTCCCCTAAACACACTTTATTGGGTCTCATTGACCCTAAACACAACTTATTGGTTACATACACTCATTATTGGGCCATCATTGGTCCTAAACATGCTTATTGGTTACATACACGCCTTATTGGGCCATCATTGGTCCAAACATACTTATTGGTTATATACAAACCTTATTGGGACTCATTGGTCCCAAATGACCCTCGTTTACCCTAAACATACCTTATTGGGACATCACATGGTCCTAAACACAACTTATTCGTTACATACACACCTTATTGGGCCATCATTGGTCCTAAACATGCTTATTGGTTACATACACGACTTATTGGGACTCATTAGTCCCAACTGATCCTCATTTCCCCTAAACACACCTTATTGGGTCTCATTGACCCTAAACACAACTTATTGGTTACATACACACCTTATTGGGCCATCATTGGTCCTAAACATGCTTATTGGTTACATACACGCCTTATTGGGACTCATTAGTCCCAACTGATCCTCATTTCCCCTAAACACACCTTATTGGGTCTCATTGCCCCTAAACACAACTTATTGGTTACATACACACCTTATTGGGCTATCACTGGTCCTAAACATGCTTATTGGTTACATACACACCTTATTGGGCCATCATTGGTCCTAAACATGCTTATTGGTTACATACACACCTTATTGGGACTCATTGGTCCCAACTGACCCTCGTTTCCCCTAAACACACCTTATTGGGTCTCATTGGCCCTAAACACAACTTACTGGTTACATACACACCTTATTGGGCCATCATTGGTCCTAAACATGCTTATTGGTTACATACACACCTTATTGGGCCATCATTGGTCCTAAACATGCTTATTGGTTACATACACACCTTATTGGGCCATCATTGATCCTAAACATGCTTATTGGTTATATACACACCTTATTGGGACTCATTGGTACCAACTGACCCTCGTTTCCCCTAAAACACCTTATTGGGACATCACATGGTCCTAAAAACAACTTATTGATTACACACACACCTTATTGGGCCATCATTGGTCCTAAACATGCTTATTGGTTACATACACACCTTATTGGGCCATCATTGGTCCTAAACATGCTTATTGGTTACATACACACCTTATTGGGACTCATTGGTCCCAACTGACCCTCGTTTCCCCTAAACACACCTTATTGGGACATCACATGGTCCTAAACACAACTTATTGGTTACATACACAACTTATTGGTTACATACACGACTTATTGGGACTCATTAGTCCCAACTGATCCTCATTTCCCCTAAACACACTTTATTGGGTCTCATTGACCCTAAACACAACTTATTGGTTACATACACTCATTATTGGGCCATCATTGGTCCTAAACATGCTTATTGGTTACATACACGCCTTATTGGGCCATCATTGGTCCAAACATACTTATTGGTTATATACAAACCTTATTGGGACTCATTGGTCCCAAATGACCCTCGTTTACCCTAAACATACCTTATTGGGACATCACATGGTCCTAAACACAACTTATTCGTTACATACACACCTTATTGGGCCATCATTGGTCCTAAACATGCTTATTGGTTATATACACACCTTATTGGGACTCATTGGTACCAACTGACCCTCGTTTCCCCTAAACACACCTTATTGGGACATCACATGGTCCTAAACACAACTTATTGATTACACACACACCTTATTGGGCCATCATTGGTCCTAAACATGCTTATTGGTTACATACACACCTTATTGGGCCATCATTGGTCCTAAACATGCTTATTGGTTACATACACACCTTATTGGGACTCATTGGTCCCAACTGACCCTCGTTTCCCCTAAACACACCTTATTGGGACATCACATGGTCCTAAACACAACTTATTGGTTACATACACAACTTATTGGTTACATACACGACTTATTGGGACTCATTAGTCCCAACTGATCCTCATTTCCCCTAAACACACTTTATTGGGTCTCATTGACCCTAAACACAACTTATTGGTTACATACACTCATTATTGGGCCATCATTGGTCCTAAACATGCTTATTGGTTACATACACGCCTTATTGGGCCATCATTGGTCCAAACATACTTATTGGTTATATACAAACCTTATTGGGACTCATTGGTCCCAAATGACCCTCGTTTACCCTAAACATACCTTATTGGGACATCACATGGTCCTAAACACAACTTATTCGTTACATACACACCTTATTGGGCCATCATTGGTCCTAAACATGCTTATTGGTTACATACACGACTTATTGGGACTCATTAGTCCCAACTGATCCTCATTTCCCCTAAACACACCTTATTGGGTCTCATTGACCCTAAACACAACTTATTGGTTACATACACTCATTATTGGGCCATCATTGGTCCTAAACATGCTTATTGGTTACATACACGCCTTATTGGGCCATCATTGGTCCAAACATACTTATTGGTTATATACAAACCTTATTGGGACTCATTGGTCCTAAATGACCCTCGTTTACCCTAAACATACCTTATTGGGCCATCATTGGTCCTAAACATGCTTATTGGTTACATACACACCTTATTGGGCCATCATTGGTCCTAAACATGCTTATTGGTTATATACACACCTTATTGGGACTCATTGGTACCAACTGACCCTCGTTTCCCCTAAACACACCTTATTGGGACATCACATGGTCCTAAAAACAACTTATTGGTTACACACACACCTTATTGGGCCATCATTGGTCCTAAACATGCTTATTGGTTACATACACACCTTATTGGGCCATCATTGGTCCTAAACATGCTTATTGGTTACATACACACCTTATTGGGACTCATTGGTCCCAACTGACCCTCGTTTCCCCTAAACACACCTTATTGGGTCTTATTGGCCCTAAACACAACTTACTGGTTACATACACACCTTATTGGGCCATCATTGGTCCTAAACATGCTTATTGGTTACATACACACCTTATTGGGTCTCATTGGCCCTAAATACAACTTACTGGTTACATACACACCTTATTGGGCCATCATTGGTCCTAAACATGCTTATTGGTTACATACACACCTTATTGGGCCATCATTGGTCCTAAACATGCTTATTGGTTACATACACACCTTATTGGGACTCATTGGTCCCAACTGACCCCCGTTTCCCCTAAACACACCTTATCGGGACATCACATGGTCCTAAACAGAACTTATTGGTTACATACACACCTAATTGGGCCATCATTGGTCCTAAACATGCTTATTGGTTACATACACACCTTATTGGGACTCATTGGTCCCATCTGACCCTCGTTTCCCCTAAACACACCTTATTGGGACATCACATGGTCCTAAACACAACTTATTGGTTACATACACAACTTATTGGGCCATCATTGGTCCTAAACATGCTTATTGGTTACATACACACCTTATTGGGCCATCATTGGTCCTAAACATGCTTATTGGTTATATACACACCTTATTGGGACTCATTGGTACCAACTGACCCTCGTTTCCCCTAAACACACCTTATTGGGACATCACATGGTCCTAAAAACAACTTATTGATTACACACACACCTTATTAGGCCATCATTGGTCCTAAACATGCTTATTGGTTACATACACACCTTATTGGGCCATCATTGGTCCTAAACATGCTTATTGGTTACATACACACCTTATTGGGACTCATTGGTCCCAACTGACCCTCGTTTCCCCTAAACACACCTTATTAGGACATCACATGGTCCTAAACATAACTTATTGGTTACACACACACCTTATTGGGCCATCATTGGTCCTAAACATGCTTATTGGTTACATACACGCCTTATTGGGCCATCATTGGTCCAAAACATGCTTATTGGTTATATACACACCTTATTGGGACTCATTGGTCCCAAATGACCCTCGTTTACCCTAAACATACCTTATTGGGACATCACATGGTCCTAAACACAACTTATTGGTTACATACACACCTTATTGGGCCATCATTGGTCCTAAACATGCTTATTGGTTACATACACGACTTATTGGGACTCATTAGTCCCAACTGATCCTCATTTCCCCTAAACACACCTTATTGGGTCTCATTGACCCTAAACAAAACTTATTGGTTACATACACTCATTATTGGGCCATCATTGGTCCTAAACATGCTTATTGGTTACATACACGCCTTATTGGGCCATCATTGGTCCAAACATACTTATTGGTTATATACAAACCTTATTGGGACTCATTGGTCCCAAATGACCCTCGTTTACCCTAAACATACCTTATTGGGACATCACATGGTCCTAAACACAACTTATTCGTTACATACACACCTTATTGGGCCATCATTGGTCCTAAACATGCTTATTGGTTACATACACGCCTTATTGGGCCATCATTGGTCCAAACATACTTATTGGTTATATACAAACCTTATTGGGACTCATTGGTCCCAAATGACCCTCGTTTACCCTAAACATACCTTATTGGGACATCACATGGTCCTAAACACAACTTATTCGTTACATACACACCTTATTGGGCCATCATTGGTCCTAAACATGCTTATTGGTTACATACACGACTTATTGGGACTCATTAGTCCCAACTGATCCTCATTTCTCCTAAACACACCTTATTGGGTCTCATTGACCCTAAACACAACTTATTGGTTACATACACTCCTTATTGGGCCATCATTGGTCCTAAACATGCTTATTGGTTACATACACGCCTTATTGGGCCATCATTGGTCCAAACATGCTTATTGGTTATATACACACCTTATTGGGACTCATTGGTCCCAAATGACCCTCGTTTACCCTAAACATACCTTATTGGGACATCACATGGTCCTAAACACAACTTATTCGTTACATACACACCTTATTGGGCCATCATTGGTCCTAAACATGCTTATTGGTACATACACGACTTATTGGGACTCATTAGTCCCAACTGATCCTCATTTCCCCTAAACACACCTTATTGGGTCTCATTGACCCTAAACACAACTTATTGGTTACATACACACCTTATTGGGCCAACATTGGTCATAAACATGCTTATTCGTTACATACACGCCTTATTGGGACTCATTAGTCCCAACTGATCCTCATTTCCCCTAAACACACCTTATTGGGTCTCATTGCCCCTAAACACAACTTATTGGTTACATACACACCTTATTGGGCTATCACTGGTCCTAAACATGATTATTGGTTACATACACACCTTATTGGGACTCATTGGTCCCAACTGACCCTCGTTTCCCCTAAACACACCTTATTGGGTCTCATTGGCCCTAAACACAACTTACTGGTTACATACACACCTTATTGGGCCATCATTGGTCCTAAACATGCTTATTGGTTACATACACACCTTATTGGGCCATCATTGGTCCTAAACATGCTTATTGGTTACATACACACCTTATTGGGACTCATTGGTCCCAACTGACCCCCGTTTCCCCTAAACACACCTTATCGGGACATCACATGGTCCTAAACAGAACTTATTGGTTACATACACACCTAATTGGGCCATCATTGGTCCTAAACATGCTTATTGGTTACATACACACCTTATTGGGACTCATTGGTCCCAACTGACCCTCGTTTCCCCTAAACACACCTTATTGGGACATCACATGGTCCTAAACACAACTTATTGGTTACATACACACCTTATTGGGCCATCATTGGTCCTAAACATGCTTATTGGTTACATACACACCTTATTGGGCCATCATTGGTCCTAAACATGCTTATTGGTTATATACACACCTTATTGGGACTCATTGGTACCAACTGACCCTCGTTTCCCCTAAACACACCTTATTGGGACATCACATGGTCCTAAAAACAACTTATTGGTTACACACACACCTTATTGGGCCATCATTGGTCCTAAACATGCTTATTGGTTACATACACACCTTATTGGGCCATCATTGGTCCTAAACATGCTTATTGGTTACATACACACCTTATTGGGACTCATTGGTCCCAACTGACCCTCGTTTCCCCTAAACACACCTTATTGGGTCTTATTGGCCCTAAACACAACTTACTGGTTACATACACACCTTATTGGGCCATCATTGGTCCTAAACATGCTTATTGGTTACATACACACCTTATTGGGTCTCATTGGCCCTAAACACAACTTACTGGTTACATACACACCTTATTGGGCCATCATTGGTCCTAAACATGCTTATTGGTTACATACACACCTTATTGGGCCATCATTGGTCCTAAACATGCTTATTGGTTACATACACACCTTATTGGGACTCATTGGTCCCAACTGACCCCCGTTTCCCCTAAACACACCTTATCGGGACATCACATGGTCCTAAACAGAACTTATTGGTTACATACACACCTAATTGGGCCATCATTGGTCCTAAACATGCTTATTGGTTACATACACACCTTATTGGGACTCATTGGTCCCATCTGACCCTCGTTTCCCCTAAACACACCTTATTGGGACATCACATGGTCCTAAACACAACTTATTGGTTACATACACACCTTATTGGGCCATCATTGGTCCTAAACATGCTTATTGGTTACATACACACCTTATTGGGCCATCATTGGTCCTAAACATGCTTATTGGTTATATACACACCTTATTGGGACTCATTGGTACCAACTGACCCTCGTTTCCCCTAAACACACCTTATTGGGACATCACATGGTCCTAAAAACAACTTATTGATTACACACACACCTTATTAGGCCATCATTGGTCCTAAACATGCTTATTGGTTACATACACACCTTATTGGGCCATCATTGGTCCTAAACATGCTTATTGGTTACATACACACCTTATTGGGACTCATTGGTCCCAACTGACCCTCGTTTCCCCTAAACACACCTTATTAGGACATCACATGGTCCTAAACATAACTTATTGGTTACACACACACCTTATTGGGCCATCATTGGTCCTAAACATGCTTATTGGTTACATACACGCCTTATTGGGCCATCATTGGTCCAAAAC
>JBCNJP010000177.1:87523-103627 GCA_039602395.1 Deinandra increscens subsp. villosa
CACCGCGTCATCTCCGATCACCGGCGATTCGATCGTCGTGGGATCCGTTCCGGTGGCTATCCCGACGGAGAAGATTTTGTCACCACCACCGGTGGTATCCCTACCACCACCGCCGCCACTACCGCCGCCGCCGCCAGTCGCTGCCGCCGCCGATGCCGCCGTCGATGACTTGTCTCGAAGGTTCGAGTCAGACGTCTCAGTTCGTCCTAGCGCGAGTCCGTTGAATCCGGGTGTCTCGAGCGGTTGCTCGGATCCCGCCAAGGTATATCTAATTCGTTAGATAGTTATTTATTTATTATAAATATATTTTTCTGTGTTTGTCGTGTTCCGGTGATAGATCCTGTTACAGCTGCATCCGCGTTTTAATCGTTTCCGCTGCCAAATTAATTTAGAATTAATTTAATTAATAAATCGGTTTTAATAAAATTAAAATCGGTAACCCGGATCCCACTGTTAAAACCCAACAGTGGTATCAGAGCCATTATCACCGCGCGCAAACCAGAACCGGTCCTTACACGACCGGTAGTTCGCAATTTCGACTCAAATCCAAATTGCGAATTGGAATTAATTTATTTACTTATTTTAATTCTATGTATTTTTATTGTGTGTTACGGCCGACCCCTCTATGTTTATGTTCATATATGAATATGTGTTTTGGCGTGTTTTGTCTTTCTCTGTTTGGCCCAAGTTGTTGGCCCAATTGTTTGTATTTCGTTTTGGTTTATTGGACCCGGATTTTGGGTTTCAAAGTTGTACAAATTTAGGGCTAGTTTACTAGAAGTAGTTTTAGTAATTGTAAATTTGTATGTAACCAAATATCGAAGACTGGACACACGCCAGAGGGATGTCGAAGCAAGTGGGAGCTGAACAGGATTCCAGATCGCACAGAGTTGCCATCTCGATCGTTCACCATTTTATTTAATTTAATTTATTTTAAATTTGTCCCTTATGATCTCGCTTGTATGGCTCGAGCGAGATCAAGACCTTATGCCGTTTAACACACAATATGCCATTCGCGACAACTTAGTAAGTTAATTAGGTTAAATTAATTTACTTGTCCCGAGTGGTGATAGGGTTTTATCGTTCGTGTCTGACGGTAATTAAATATTAAAAGTAATTAATATCCCTATTTGGTAATTCATAAAACTGATAGTTCGTGCCATCCTATCTCAAGTTGAACTTGGAACGTATTTACCGGAGCATCAGTGTTGGAGTATTTCAACACCGCACTTGGTGCCGAGGGTACCTTCTAAGGTGAGGACATTGGAGTATTTCAACACCGTGTCATCACAATCGACCATTTAGGATTACTATCGCTTTAGACGTGCATGTTCGTGGTGTTGGAGTATTTCAACACCGCGCCACGGATGTGTATTACTAGAGTGGGCACGGATGAGGCTAAAAGTATCGCAAAATACAATTGTATGTATATAGCGGCCTCATACCGAGAGTTGTGACTTGAGTCTCACAATTGACAACCGTTGTCAGTTTGTTTACACGACCTTGCTCCTGAGGCTCATTTGGCGGTCTCAAGTAATGTCGTCTAAACGAATTCTCAATTTTCTTAAAAATAAACTTTACCAACTTATTTTTAAAGAAAAAAAAATAAACATCGAAAATACTGATTAAATTTACTTTGCTTATTTTCAGAAGGCTAAAGAAAACTCACCTCCATTAAGTTCAATGGTACAACTCGACCCCTTCACTGAGACTGGCTTTCTCGCATGGCAGACAACCCTGAGGAACCTTTTAAGGCTCTTCGGGAAACTCTATGTCATTGACCGACCGATCGCGAGTATTCCATCTTACTTGCTAAATGAGAACTCGCGGTCTGAGCTCCAAAAGCACACTGACGATGATAAGGACGTCACTGACCTGATGTTATCTAGCATGACTCAGGATTATCGGTACAATTTCATGGGGATGTCTGCTTATGACATCATTCGTAAACTCAAGGATTTATTTGAATTGAGTCAGAGGACTGAGCGAGCTGATGCGCTTTCACAATTTGTGAACTGCTCTATGGCTAACGACTCCTCTCCATACGATCATGTCATGCTGATGAAAGCGTATCGCGACAGGCTGATCGACCTTGGCTACTCCATCTCTGACGGGATGGCTCTTGATGTAGTACTCAGATCTTTGCCTGAACATTATCGCATTCTTGCGATTAATTGTTCGGCTCAGTCGATCGAGGAGGTTATTCCGTTGATACCCAACGTGAAGATCAGGACCACGCCGGACGTGCTCAAAGTTGCGAATACAAAGATCTCCAAAGCCAAGAAGGTTAAAGAAGGCAAAGGCAAGAAACCACAGGTGCAGCCTCCCGAGGAGCGCCTGTGCTATGAGTGCAACAAAATGGGACACTGGCGTCGCAACTGTCCTGTTTATCTTGCAAAGCTGAAGATGACCAAGAACCCTAATAAGGGTTGCTCATCAGGTATTTCAATAAATGTTATTGAACTTTTCACTGTTTCCTCCAATTCATGGGTATTTGATACTGGATGTGGTTATCACATTGTTAATGTTTTGCAGGAACCTGAGAAGTGGAAGAAGACAGAACGAGGCTGCATGGACCTCATCGTTGGTGACGGGAAGAGAGTCCCAGTGCTTGCTGCTGGCACTTATTCTTTTTCATGCTCTTCTGGCCTTGTAGTTAATTTGATTAACTGTTTATATGCACCTGGTTTATCCAGAAACATTATTTCTGTCTCTTCATTGTTTGAACAAGGATTTCGGTATAAATTTAATGGAAATGTGATTTCTGCTTACCTTAATAATATCTTTTATTTCGAGGCTAAACCTCGACATGGTATATATGAGATAGATGTTCAAACAAACGACCAGCTCTATCATGTTTCTAAAAGAAACAAAACTGATAGTAACGAATCCTCGTTATGGCACCATAGACTTGGTCACATAAGTAAGGCCCGCATCAAGAAGTTGCAAACTGCTGGCATTCTCGAATCCCAAGACGCAGATTCCTTCGATGAATGCGAGTCATGCTTATCTGGTAAATTAACCAAGTCACCCTTCACCCATACAGGTGAACGGGCCCAAGGCTTGTTAGGCATTATTCACACCGATGTGTGTGGACCCTTTCGAACCGAGACGAGAAATCGTGAACGGTATTTCGTGACTTTCATCGATGACTACAGCAGATATGCCTATGTCTATCTGATGAAACACAAACATGAAACTTTTGAAAAGTTCAAAGAGTTTCAAAACGAAGTACAAAATCAGTTAAATCGAACTATTAAAATACTTCGATCCGATAGAGGCGGAGAATACCTAAGCGCTGAATTCCTGAATCATCTGAAGGAATGTGGAATCGTTTCACAACCTACTCCTCCTGGCACACCCCAGTTAAATGGGGTTAGTGAAAGGAGAAATCGAACTTTGCTCAACATGGTTCGATCGATGATGTGCAGGACCACCTTGCCACATTCCTTTTGGGGATATGCCATCTTGACCGCTGCTCGCCTAATAAATCTGGCACCGACCAAGAAAGTGGGGAAGACCCCATATGAGATATGGCATGGTTCTCTTCCTAAACTATCATACCTCAGGGTATGGGGATGTGATGCTTATGTCACCAGTGAATCTGACAATAAGCTTGATCCCCGAGGCGAAAAGGTAACTTTCGTTGGATACTATTGTAATACTGGTTAACCCTAGCCTCTTTATGAATTACTTCCGGGAATATGGATAGTGCATAACTACCTTTTATGACCCCATGGTCGCATCTATAAAGATGCTAATTTAATTGATCAATTTGTTTGGTTTATTAAAACCACATCTTTCATAAGACGCATGGTGGCCAACCATTTCAATGATCTATTAGATCACAGTCATCGCATACGTATGTCTCCCTTTTTTTATAAGTGTTTGTCCATAACAACCACAGAAACAATTTTTATTAACAAAATGGAACATATCCACATGTTATATTTTCCGACTTCTCATATGTTTCATTTTCCAAGGATTACAAGTAATATTTTTTCAAATGAACACCATTCCAAGGTCGTACCAATTGGTTTCCATTTCCATCCTCCAATACGTATGATCCTTTCGTTAACACTTCCGACACCCTGTAAGGTCCTTCCCATTGTACCCCCAACTTTCCTTTGGACTCAACTCTGCTAACATCATTGTTCCTTAGCACTAAATCTCTGTTAGGACCTGATTTGAGCACAATGTTCTCATTCGATTCATCACACAGGTGCGGAAAACAAGTGTGATGATCAATCTTGGTTGATTTCACCCCATAGATCTCTGAAACTCAAAAACACGCACTAAATACACCAAGAACACACACACAAAGGCTCTCTTGTAGAAATGACCAGGAGGAACACGTTTTAGGGTTTTCACTTTGGTATTTATACTACAAGAGAGCCTGGGACAAATAGAATGTTTGACACAAACCAATCATTGCCTAGAATTCAGCAAAATATTCTAACAGAATAACAAGTACGCTAAGCATATAAGAGAAGTACGCTAAGAATTAAACAAGTTCGCTAGAACTTGTGAAGTTCGCTAAGAAGTTCGCTAAGCATTAACAAGTTCGCTAACAAGTTCGCTAGATACAAACAAGTCCGCTAACAAGTACGCTAAGCACAACTTAAGTACGCTAGGAACAGTTTAAGTTCGCTAGGAACAAATCAAGTTCGCTAGGAGCAAAAACAAGTTCGCTAGGACAGTTAACAAACAAGTACGCTAAGTACAATGACAAGTTCGCTAAGAGTTAATCAAGTCCGCTAAGTTCAATATACAAGAAGTTCGCTAAAGAGAAATACAAGTACGCTAACACTTAGTCAAAAACATCATACATAACCATAATCAAAGATAACAAAGTACATAATCAAAGTTAAGTACAAACCAAAGTAAAATTACAAATAAACATCAAAGAGATAAATAGTTTGTGTTGCCAACATAAATAAGCTCTAACAATTTCCACCCATGTTGGCAATGCAAACTTCTCGAGCTTTAACCATCTTGACCGACTAACTTGAGCAGGAACCTCCAGTTTTCTCTAGCAGCTTCTTTGTGACTGTCTGAAAGGACATGAATTCCCAGATCATACAGCCTCCAGAGGTCTTGCCATACCAGTTTCTTCAGGTCATTGTAGTTGTTTAGCTCGACTAACCTCTTTGCCTTGTCAAGAACCACACTTGAACCATTTTCTTCCATCAACCAGCAGTTTGCAGTCTTCAACATCTCTTCGTCAAGCTTGAACCTACCAATACCAGCAAGCTGATTGCACCACCAGTTCAGAAACATCAAGAAGTAATTAGCATCGTAGCATTCGTATAGTCTAAGCTGAGTAGGGATGGTCCGCATCTTCTGGTAATAGATGAGCTTGATGTAAGATCTTGACAGCATTCTTAACTCAATGGCAGCAAATAATCTGATAGACTCAGCACCTTCCCTTTCGATCACCAACTCATGTGTCATCCCGTTGTAATACCAGCTGATTATTGGGAATTTCTTCTGATTCCCTGGGATCCATTTGACATTGATTTTGTCACCGATGTTCTTGAAGATTCCTTTATGTGGTGCACGGAGTCGCTTCTTTTCTTCGGCTATCTGAGCTCTTCTTTCTTCTTCAGGATTCAGATTGAACCTTTTGTCATCATAGGCTGATTTGATCAGATGTTCAGCTCTAATACCTTTACTGTGTTTCGTATGATTCACCAAGTCCAGGTATTTGAGCTGCTTCAATTCCCATGAGAAGAGGCTTGTAAGAGCTTTGAAGTCAGCAAAGAATTGAACGTAACCATTCCGTCTCTTCACAATAAAAGCATCGAAAGCTTCATCATATTTCCAACCCAGAATCTTCATTCCATGATTAACATTGGGGTTGGCTGGCATCTTCCTCAAGTTCTTGGCTGTGAATCTCAACATCGCCTTAGAATTCGGAGCCATTCTCACCCAGTCATCATAGATTGGAGGATTTTTGTTCCTGTTAATTGCTTCAGCTCTCTCCTGTTCCTTCAGTCTGATCTGCTCCAACTTTGCTAACCTCTCAGTCTTCCTATACTCAGTCACGAACTCACGGAGGCCTTTGGTCCTCTTGCGAATCCAAGACTTTCTCTCAACATTTTTAAATCTGAGATAGTTTCGGAGGTCTTCAAAAGACATTCTGTTAGTGGTAGCAATGATGTATTCAACAGAGTCTGGATCAGGTAGATCTTCAGCAGGATCATCAGGAATAAATGATTTACCCATATCAAGCACAAGGTCAGAAAGCCGATCTCGGATCGGTGCAAAGTCAAATGTTTTGTCAGAATCTGCAAATGGATCTGACAGAGGATCAACCAGTGATTCAGGAGTGTTCTCAGCTTCATCAACACGAGGGAGATTAGAATTCAATCTCTCTTCGTCAGTATACAACTTAGTTAGCTCAAGATCGGTAAGTCTAAGAAGATATTCCAGAGGAATTCTGTCTTTCATAAGAGACCTCACCATCTGAGCAGTTTCTGACACATCATCCACATCAACGTCTGTTCCTTCAAGATTAGTGACGATGCGGATGGTTGGCTCATCGTCCTTGGATGGTGCAGATTTTTCAGGTAACGAATTTGAACCCTTTCCATAAACAACAGCTGGAGGATGATCTGATTCATACCTCTTCAAAGCTTGCTCTCTTTCTCTGACCAATCTATTTTCTTCATCAAGTGTTTCTGCAATAAGAGCTCTACGTGATCGTTCTCTTTCAGCTTCCTTTCTTAACTCTTCGGCTTCGACTTCTTCTTGTGTAAGAATCCTTTTTCCTTTGTCTGTGGCTGAGGGACCAGGTTGTTCAGAAACAGCAGGTTCCTGAGTTACCGTAGTCACATTTTCATCAGGAAAAATAGGAAGGAAGGAAGGATGGAAAGAAGCTAAATGGATCTGAACATTTGGAGCTTGATCGGTAGAAACATCAGGATTAGCTTGAGAAATGGTTGGAGTAGCAGCTTCTTCAAGATTGATAATTTCAGCATCTTCAGGAATAGAACCGGTAACATGTGGAGAAGAATCAAGAGCAGGAGTTTCATCAGTTGGCACACCAGTTTGCAGAGAGACATTCACAAACACTCCATCATCTACCTCCATTTTGACTTGAATTGGAGTAGGAGTAGGAAGTTCTTCTTCTTCATCTTCACTTTCAATTAAATCCAAATCAATGTAGTTCAGTGGGTTAGCTTGATTAACTAGAACATTTAGTCTTTGTTCCAGCTCATTCATATCTTCCACATCACTGAAATCTACCGTGTAAGGATGCTCTTCATAGGTTGCTCCACTATCATCTTCAATGGTTTCAATGAGTATCCCACATGAATTTCTTCTTGTGTATAACTTTTCAGCATAATACTCACGAAAGTCTGCCATGGAAAAGTCCAAGAAGGTCGAGTCGACGTGAAATCTACGGACACCTTCATTTACAGGAACAATAGCAGATGATGGAATAGTGGCAGCTTGACCAGAAGGGACGATTGCAAGTTGAAGAGAGTTATCTATCTCTGATTCTACTGGTTCCAAACTGGATGATTCTTCAATGGCCTTGAGTGCCGGTGCAAACCTTGGCAGCTTCAAGTTCTCTGGCAATGGAGCCAGCTTCTTGAGTGAGTCCAGGATTTCATCAACTGGCTCATCACGAAGTAGACTATTCACAAATGATTCTTCATCATCGGTCATGCTAGGCTCATCTCCTTCAATTACTGTATCATCAATATCAAAGTCACTGTCGTTTAAGGAACTTGAGGAGTCATGATCTCCTTTAGATTCTTTACCAGATGGAAAATTAGCACTATCAGTTCCTTGATGAGTTGACAGCTGTTCTTCTGGAAGCTCAGTATCTTTATCACCTGCATCACCACTGTCTGGTTTGTCACCGAGTTGAGTTTCTTCATTTGATTTGGCCAGCAGTTCCTTAAGCCTTTGGATCTCAGCAGCTTGTTCAGCAATTACATGTGACTGCTCAGAGATTTTCTGGTTGGCCACTTGTAGAGAACAGTTAAGATGGTCATTCTGACTCTGCAGATTTGACACTTCTGCTTGGAGTTCCAACACTCTTTCAGATTCGGAAGTTGTCGGGCTTGAAGAGACAGCACCAGTGGCTTCAACGGTGGCAACAGCAGTTTCTGCAATAACTTCTAGAGGTCTCAGATCCAAATCAATCCTTTCAGTTTGAATCATAGGAGATGGAGAGACAGAAGTAGTTGCTAAGGTCGATTCAGGTTGAGCTCCAGATGAACCAACAATTTCATACTCATTAGAGGAGCCTGGCTTTCTTCTAACTTGAAGTTTTTCAGTGCAGGACTTGCTTCTCTTAGCTCTAATAGTAATTAATTCAGAGGATTGATTGCCTTCATTAGCAGTTCTTGTCATCTGATTAGATAGAATAGTAGGAGGAGACTTTGGAGAGCTTTCAGGTTCATCTTGTAGATCATATGAGAGATCTGCTTGATCAAGAGACACTGAAGTCTCATCTTCATCAAAATCATCCTCTGAAGGTTTATAGCTGTCATCCGACGATGATGGTTGTGTCATAGAGGCCCTGGAAGATTCTCCAGTCCTCTGTCTTTTCCTTGGATGAATTGCTTCAGCTTGATCAGGAGTGTCATCTGAGCTTGAGGAGCTAGATTCTTCTTCATCGGTGTCATCACCTTTCTCAGCTTCAGAAGATAACACATTCACTGGACTAAGCGGGTCAGCATGCTCAGATGCATCAACATTGTCACCCTGGAGATTCCCAAGGTCTTCAGTAGCAGTAGCAGTATCTGGTATAACTGGGGCATTCAGGTCCAGTGCATGGTGGACTTGAGCCACATCAGTTTGTTCAGGTTGGGCTTCAACTGCAGCTTCACCCATATGGACATCTCCTTCGGCATCAGCGGGTGCTAAACGAGCAATCATTTCAGGAAAGAAAGGTACAGGAGCACCTTGGTACTTACCTTGCTGAAATTTGCTGTAAGAACCGGAATTCATTGAGCTTGTTCTGAACACATCACCTTGCTTCGGCAAATTAGGATA
The DNA here is from genome assembly GCA_039602395.1 of Deinandra increscens subsp. villosa. Classification (NCBI taxonomy): domain Eukaryota; kingdom Viridiplantae; phylum Streptophyta; class Magnoliopsida; order Asterales; family Asteraceae; genus Deinandra; species Deinandra increscens. Next base: position 96,539 of record JBCNJP010000177.1, read on the forward strand.
ATATCTATCTAAGATAGCCTGTATGAACCTCGGGTACAAAAAGAACTTTACTGCCCTTCCAGTTGGGTGTAAGTTAGCAATCATCCATCTTAGAAGTTGATGGGATAGATTGAAACCCTGTCCTGAGATAAACCCGTGCAGAGCACATGCGGTTTCTTCAACGAAATCATCAGGAGCAGCCTTTCTGTGAGAGAAAGCGGCAGTGAAGAAATTGATCAAGAACCTCCAGTTTGCTGGAAATAGAGTCTTCTTTATTTTGTTGCTGACGTTAGGGAGTAACACGCCAGAATAACCCATGTTCATGATGGTAGTTTGCCATTCATCCCTGGGAAAGGATTTAGGCAAATCAGCATCCTGTAATCCCAGAGTTGTTCTGATTTTCTCCTCGGTTATCTCCACATCAGTGTTCAAAATACTAGCCCTGATCACACTGGATCCATCATCAAGTTCAACAGATTGAGCTGTATTCCAGAATGATTCAATATGGATCCTGTAGATGGTTGGGTTGATGATCATTGCTGTAGCCCAAGTTGATTGCACGATGAGGTCAATAGCTTGCTCATCAGCATCTTCCCAGAATTTGTTGAAAACACATACTCCGTTGTGTAATCTACCATATGTTAACTCTTGTCTGGGAGGCATCTGCACATATAGATCAACAGGATTATATCAATTTGACACTTAATGAATGTCATGTCACACTAGACTCGTGATAGTGACTGAGCTTTTCATTTGAATATCAAAGTTACAAAGATGAATCACACAGTGCATTTGCCTCATAATGGATAGATACAACATGAATTTGTGTTAACAATGATAAGCACCAGGTGACCTTGAATATTAATGAGTATGTAATGAAAATCTGGAAAACAAGGAGCCAGATCTAAATCTCCAATAATATTGACTTTAATGAATGATTTTGCATGAGTATTGAAAAAGTGACCCAAATGAGATAGAGTTAACAAAAATTTGATTTGCTGAAGAGTCAAGGAGAATTTCAAGTAAAATTCTACTACTTGGTCTCAACTGCAGTCAGAGACATCAACCAAAGGTGATCTTGGCAATCTGGGATCAACATCTGGAAGATGTGATACCCCAGTCTGCCAAGTCAGTTCAGGGAAAGTCACATTGGGACTTGGTTCCACCCGAACTTGTGAACTCCTTTAATTGAAGTCTTATGATTTAGACAAGAAACAAATTTTGTTAAAACAGCACTTCAAATGTAAGACAACTATCAAAGACCAGTGAAACAGTGACATGTCAAACATTTAGAGCAATCCTAGTGAATATAAACATTTAGTAAATTGACTCAAGTCTTTTAAGCAGTACAAACAAGTCCGCTAGGCTTCATTAAGTTCGCTAAGAAAGAACAAGTTCGCTTAGACATAGTAACAAGTTCGCTAAGCAAAGGAACAAGTCCGCTAAAGCAAGCAAGTTCGCTAAGACAAACAAGTACGCTAAAACAAACAAGTTCGCTAAGAACTAATGAAGTTCGCTAAGTAGACCATGAAGTACGCTAAGGACTGAATCAAGTCCGCTAAGATCAAAATGATCTCATATGCAGATTCACTATACTTGGAGATGAAAATCAAGAAAAAAGATAAATCAAATATCAACATTAACAAGGATTGTCTAGATGCAACAAAGTCATATTCACACTAATGATCAAGTAAGAGGTCCTAATAGGTCAAGTTTCTAAAAGATATCATTTATGGACAAAAATGTGATTATTTAAATTTGACAGGTTAGATGAGGCCACTATATGTCAAGTTCAATCCTAACACACAAACATAGGTATATTTGGATTAACAACACATGCCCAAGTCATCAAACACACATTCAATCACAAAACATTCACATATGTCACATAAAAACAATTTCATGCAGGATTTGACTTATTAAAGTCAAAATGACCAAATGAGTGTTCATTTAGAGCTTAAACACCTAAGACAGTTCATATGAACCTTAGAGGCATCATAGATCACATCCTATGCATAAATGCTCTCAATTAGTCACAAAGATGGTCAAATCAACTTAGATAGGTCAAGACATTCAATTATGTCTATCTTAGTGTTAACTGTGTCCAAGATCCTTCCACCTGAGTTATTGGCCTGTTTCAGACCCATGTGGATCTTAACCAGTCTAAACCACCAGTGTTAGGCTCAATTGGATATCAATTTACACAGAGAGAGACATATAATAACAGATAAATCAATAAGATGAAGCATTACCTGATTAATAACATTAAAGCTTGTATTGAGAAACACATACCTTTCTGAAGATCTAAGATAGGCTATGATCTAATATAAGATGCAGTATATTTCTCAATGACTCAGTGAGTAATCTGCTAGGATCAAGCAGTTTAACTTTAGAAATCAAGTAAGCATCAAACAAACTAAAGTAAGATAAAGATTGCCCCTGTGTAGCCAAAATTGAGACTTAAACACTCATTGTCATTTGATAGAACAACATACCTTTTTGATGATCTAGAGTTTGCTAAGATCAATGAAAAAGATGTAATGCTCTTGATCAATCTCTCAATAGTAATAAATTCTGTTTTGTGATCAGACAAGTTATGTTAGACTTCAAAATTTTGACAATCACATAAATATATAGGCAAATTGAACTTAATGACATGATTTGAGAAACATTAAACTTCAACCATTTACTGACAAGTGATTAATCTAATCAACAATTATCAGCAGTTATTCAAGTTAAAGTCTCATCAAAACAGACATTAATAATAAAGCATAAAAATATTTTGATTGAAGACTAGATAATTTCAACACAGTTGTGGAATTCATTAAGTCAATTCAATCATGAGAGAGAAACAATTGAAACTTCAAGGTTGTTAAATAGCAAACTCACAGGTATGTAGACACAAACAAATTTGAGTTAATATCCACATTGAGTTGTAACTAACAACCAAAGTTTCACAATTGACAATTAAAATTGAAAATTCCAAAGTATTCTAACTAACTGAGGTCACAGTACTCAAAGTTTATAGTTTATCAACTCAAACAAATTTCATGTTTCAAACTAATCAACTAGCGCCTAAATAACCAACAGTTATATAAACTTCAAAGAATTTCCATGTTCAAAACTCTCATATTCACTCCCCAGTATTATACATTTCGGATTCAAGTAACAACATTTGACATAGGAGATTCACATACCTCAATCTTGAACACAAGTGAATTAGGCACAAGAAAGGATGAAAGAAATCTGTATAAACATCAAATTACTTCATTAGAACCCTAAAAATTCTTTATTTCGCACCTACGGTTCAAAATCATCACCGAGACCAAAATTACACCCCAATAAACATGAAACAAACCTGTGAGAGCAACGAGAGTGAGTAGATCGACCCTAATTGCAAGATGTTTCACAGATTCGAGAGTGAGAAAGTAAATTTCGATCGAACAGTGAGTAGAAGAAATCGCCGGTTCGTAAGATTTTGAGAGCGGGTGTGAGGTTGTTTGAAAGTGTGAACAGAAAAATAACCAAGTCCCCCTTATATAGTGTAGGGTTTAGCGAACTTAAGAAAATATCTAATTTTAAACAAGTTCGCTAAGAGATATCTCCAAGTCCGCTAAGAATAAGCAGACTTAAACAAGTACGCTAAAGGGAGAATTTATAAAACAAGTTCGCTAAGGCCAAAACAAGTACGCTAAGCCTAAATGAAGTTCGCTAAGCCCAAGAAGTTCGCTAAGGCTAGTAACAAGTACGCTAAGCCTAAATGAAGTTCGCTAAGCTAGGAAGTTCGCTAAGGCTAAATTAAGTACGCTAAGGCCAAACATGAACTTGATAACTAGCAAATATTTCTAAGTAACAAAAGAAGTCCGCTAAGGCATAAACAAGTTCGCTAAGAACAGTTTAGCCTCATAAGACTTTATATGAAAGTGGAGAAGTTCGCTAAGGCATAAACCATCTTAGCGTACTTCATCAACACTTAAGGAAAAATAAGACAAATTCAGGAGAAGTTCGCTAAGGATAAAATCAACTTAGCGTACTTCTCACTTAAAAGAGAAAACATTAAGGAAACAAGTTCGCTAAGAACACTTTGTTCTTAGCGGACTTAATGAAACACTTGAATGAAATTTACAAGATATCAAACAAGTTCGCTAAGAGCAAACTTGTGACTAAAGACATGGACTGTTCTTAGCGGACTTATCCTAGGAAGAAGTTCGCTAAGGCATAAGTCAAGTACGCTAAGAGCAGAAATTTGAAATACATAAGGAAAAATTCAAAGTTTTTAAGAATTTACCAAAATTTTTAAATCTTGCAAATTTGTTACAGAACCAAAACAGAAATGCATGACAGCCACCAGTAACCTACCAGGAAGATAAATTTTGAATTTATTAAGACAAGTACTTGTTGATTTCAACAAATTTGATAGTGACACACCTAGTACCTAAATTTGACTTTTATTGGTCCAAAATTCATCCAAACTCAAAAATTTTCATTTTCAACCGAGTTGGGTCAATTTTCCACCCGAACTCAAGAATTCATTTTTCTTTCAAGTTGGTAAATTTCAAACCAATACCTAGATTAGTTAAAGTACAAGTTGGTCAATTTTTCACCAAACTTGGAAATTTAAGCACATTGGCTTAGAGTATTCACATATTTTGAATGGTCGTGGTCAGACATGTTTAGAATCAAACCGATCATTTACGTGATCAATAACACTTATAATTCAAATCACCTTTCCTATCAGGTAACCTAAGTCAGATTGTCGGTATTGTTATCCACTTAAGCTCAAACATGGTAATTTTCAACTTTTCTCATGTGATGTGATTTTATCATGTTTTGGTCCGATTCAGAGAAATATTTTGTGGGGTCCTATTTGGTTGGAAGTTAACAGTATTCTACCTAACGTCAAGTAGCTTTTCAGATTCAATCACACATTTAAAAGTAATCTCTTGTAGTATATATAATTTGTTAGGACCGATTTTCACATCAAGAATCTCGATCTTGAGCAAGAACATGGTTCGGATTCGAAAACTCAAAACAAATGAAGAAGATGATGATGATGAATCATGAATAATCATAAACAAGAAAGATGATGAACATAGTCGAATGAATTCATTAATCGAAAGATTACAATCAATGAATCATGAAGAACACACAATCTCTCTCTAGAAAATCCATGACTCACTCTCTCTCTAGAATGGAAATCTCACACTCTACAAGAAAAATCATCATCTCCACATTCGGAGACTCCTTTACTTGTAATGGGCACCCTCACTATATATAGTGAGGGTGACTAACACCAGAAATACATAACTGAATAAACGAAATTACAAGTAAAGTAAATAACATAAATTGATAATTAAATCAAAGCTGATTAAATTAATCCGAAGCTTGACTCGCTCGAACCGATCTTCCGTTGACTTTTACGTTGACCGTTGACCCGAACGGTTGACTTTTCCGGAAAACGGTCTTCGGTCCAAACTCGCAAGCCTCGAGCATCACAACTTAGTCTCTAAATCGATTCACATGGATTCTTCAGTCGAACGCTTCAGTAAACAGATTTGATGGCGTCAGTCACAAAGATTTTTGTTCTAACAATTTCCCCCTTGACTGATGCTTTCAAATCTGTTCAACTGCTGAAGAATCGCTCTGTCGTACATCTTCAATGAGAAACTGATAAACCGGAGACAATCTGATGTAGAGATTCCCCCTCTGAATAAGCTTCTTCTGTTCTCGTTGCTCCAATTCGAGATCCAAGTGGCCGAACTCACTCGGTTCACACGGTCGGGTACAATACTGAGAAAATGCTACATCTCGGAGTCCAAACTGCAACAAACTGAATCAGCCAAACCAGTTAATCACTGAACATGCTCCAACTCCGAATAATCGACCCGATATCCAAATCCATAATAATTCCTCTTATTTCTCTAAATCTCTCCAAAAACATCCAGTCGGAAGCGTAAAAATCAGATGCGGAGAGTCGAACCGTCGCGATCGGTTGCCTAGAGAAACCAGATAAATAATCTTGAAATCGGACAATCTTGCAAAAAACCGGAAGCCGGATGCTGACAGTTGTGAATAATCCGCACGACTGAGGTTGGATGCGAACATAAAGATAAATGTCAAATCTGAGAAAAATTGAGATCCCGAGCGAAAAATAATCATAACCGGAGTCTTCGTAATTTTGGGCGAAGAAAATGAGCTCGGAAATAAATTCCGTGAAGATCTCTGAGAAATATCGGCAAAAACGGCTCAAACCGAAAAATTTCATCAATTTTCGTCAAGGAACGGCTTCTCGAGAAATTTATCGGATAAATTCAAATAGTTAACTGAGATTCCAGTTAATCCGGTTCGCTGACATCAGCACTGCATCAGCTACAAACAAAACCGTAAGACATAACGAGAAAACTTCGTAATTAACCGGATACTAAAGCTAACCCGTCAGTGGTCGATAGCAAACGTTGCGCGACATCAATAAACGAGAATCCCAATAGATCAGAATAAATCCGAGACTAATAAAAAATTTCCGCAATTCCGTTCGGGCGTCATCTCGTAAGTCTTGTGAAAAACTGATAAGAAAATACCCGCGTTTAATGAATTATGCAGAAAATAATTAATTAGTGGCTAAATCCCCAAGTGAAAGCACAATCCATGTGCTTTAGCCATGACCAATCAGAATAATCATTCAAAAGTGATCCAACGGCCGGAAATACATGATGAACAGCGGCCAGGATCTGCGATCCGTGTGACGAGTTTGCTGACCAATCAGATTGCAGGACTGAAAGCACACACTTGGATCTACGGTGCAGATTACAATGATCTGATGGCGTGGAGTAGCTGATCCGTGTGAAGGTAAAGGGAGCCAATCACAGCTCGACAGCCATTACCCCTTCAACGGTTCTCTTGAAGCAGGAGGGGTCCACACGCCTCTTGTCAACCAATGAGATTTCGACAACAAGTCTCCAACGGATATCTTTTAACCAGCAAGGGCCCACGAAGAAATTCCTTCAGCCAATAGGCTTTCGACAACATGAGGAGTTGACCGACAAGAGGAGTAGACAACATTCTCCTAGAACCAATCATCCGCTAACACGTCATCATCATCCTTAAAAACCC
>JBCNJP010000177.1:104127-123652 GCA_039602395.1 Deinandra increscens subsp. villosa
GCTAGTTACGAGTGCTGTCATTCTACAACTCTTAACTGTGTGTAAACTGAGTGTGTTTCTCTCTCTACATTGTATTCTCTAAGTGAATCAATAAAGCAAAGCTTTATTTACATCTTGTTGCTATCCAATTACCGAATCATGCAGTAGTAAGATCGTCTCGTGGTTTTTCAAGTGGTATCAGAGCAATCCAGGTTGCTCTACTGCTGTGATTTGGTAAGTTTTCGAAATTCTAGAGAGAGAAAGTTTGGGTTTTCTACGTTTTTCATCAATTTTTCATAATTCTGAGTGATTCCGAGGATAAAAATGATTTCTGGATGTTCCTGGAGTGTTTTCGCATCATACTGATCCAGTATCTAGCTTCAATTGTCGAAATCTGTGAAAATCAGTCGATTTTTGTGTTTCTCTGCATCTGATCCGCCGGTTGAAAATCTGATCCGCCGTTTGATCCGCCCAGCAATCTTCATCAGTCTGATCCGCGACAGTTGCAGCGTACCAGTGTGATCCGCTGAAAATTTTAGTCCGCCGTACCAGTTTTGATCCGCCGTACCAAAGTCTAATCCGCCGTATGAAATTTGGTCCGCCGAACGAAATCTGATCCGGAATCTGGTCCGCTAGTACAAATCTGATCCGCCTGGTTAGTTTGATCCGGAACTGGTCCGCTGATAGTATTTTGATCCGCCAAGTTGTGTTGGTCCGCTGGCAGAAAACATACCTTCACTAAAACTGACGTAACTTGCAAACCGTTTGGAGTTACGGAACCCAATACCAGCCAAAACGTTCGTCTTTCCGAGATCTAGGACTGTGTACCCGCCTACGGCCAGTACACGTCAAGTTTTGACCCCCAAAATCCGCTTGGAAGACGCCCGTTTTTCAGTTTTAAGTTTTCGCATTCGGTATTGAAATTTCAAAATGAGCGATTTTCACGCTTTCTCAGCTGTTCAATCATCAATGCAAGCCATATTGAACTATGATAACGAGATAGGAACAACTCAGAAAGTTCCTAAGTTAGCTTCGATTGGAGGATTATGAGAATCTGGAAGCAACGATTTGAATCATTTGTTAATGCTCTTGACATTGATTTGTGGATTTCTATTGAACAAGATTATACATATCCTAAGAAAACATGGAGAACCAATTCCACGAAGTGATCTTGATGAAGATCAAAGGAAAGTGTTATGCCAGAGAAATAGAAAACTTATGCAAATCTCACAATGGCATTACCAAGAGAACTCTTGCATCAATTCAAAAATCTGCACGAACATCAAAAACGCTTATGGGATGTCATTGAAGGATAGATGTGCAGGAAACTGAGCAATATATAGAAGAGTCGAAAGAAAGTTTTGTTAAAGGAGTTTTGATACATCTGATCCAGCATGGTGTGAAAAGGATGAGTATTGCCGATTTGATCCGCCTAGCAATCTTCATCAGTCTGATCCGCGACAGTTGCAGCGTACCAGTAGTGAGTCCGCTGAAAATTTTAGACCGCCGTACCAGTTTTGAACCGCCGTATCAAAATCTGATCCGCCGTACGAAATTTGATCCGCCGGACGAATCATGGTCCGAGAATCTGGTCCGCTAGTACAAATCTGATCCGCCTTGTTAATTTGATCCGGAACTGGTCCGCAGTTAGTATTTTCGATCCGCCAAGTTGTGTTAGTCAGCTAGAGATTACATAGCTTCGACTAAAACGGACGTAACTTGCAAACCGTTTGGAGTCACGCAACTCCAATACCAGCTCAAAATCGTTGCAGTCTATTTCGGAGAGAATTCTAGCGACTGGGCATTTACAAACGACAGAACACAGAAGCTATACAAGATTAGGTGATCGACCTTTAATGTTTATTTCGAGCGAGTTTGGGATTTATGGCGGTACTTCGGTCAAACCCGAGACTGTTAGAGCATATTCCTATGCTAACGTTGTGTCTCGTGTATTGTATCTAGTCAAGAGCTTCTGTGTGAGTCAGTTAGTCATCTGGCCGGATCACATGATCCGCCGGACCAGTTGATACGGCGGACCAGATGGTCTGCTGGTGATCCGCTGGCTTATGACTAAGTGACTATAAATAGTCTGTGTTAGAGAGAGCTAGTTACGAGTGCTGTCATTCTACAACTCTTAACTGTGTGTAAACTGAGTGTGTTTCTCTCTCTACATTGTATTCTCTAAGTGAATCAATAAAGCAAAGCTTTATTTACATCTTGTTGCTACCCAATTACCGAATCATGCAGTAGTAAGATCGTCTCGTGGTTTTTCAAGTGGTATCAGAGCAATCCAGGTTGCTCTACTGCTGTGATTTGGTAAGTTTTCGAAATTCTGAGAGAGAAAGTTTGGGTTTTCTACGTTTTTCATCAATTTTTCATAATTCTGAGTGATTCTGAGGATAAAAATGATTTCTGGATGTTCCTGGAGTGTTTTCGCATCATACTGATCCAGTATCTAGCTTCAATTGTCGAAATCTGTGAAAATCAGTCGATTTTTGTGTTTTTCTACATCTGATCCGCCGGTTGAAAATCTGATCCGCCGTTTGATCCGCCCAGCAATCTTCATCAGTCTGATCCGCGACAGTTGCAGCGTACCAGTGTGATCCGCTGAAAATTTTAGTCCGCCGTACCAGTTTTGATCCGCCGTATCAAAATCTGATCCGCCGTACGAAATTTGATCCGCCGGACGAATTCTGATCCGGAATCTGGTCCGCTAGTACAAATCTGATCCGCCTTGTTAATTTGATCCGGAACTGGTCCGCTGATAGTATTTTGATCCGCCAAGTTGTGTTGGTCCGCTGGCAGAAAACATACCTTCACTAAAACGGACGTAACTTGCAAACCGTTTGGAGTTACGGAACCCAATACCAGCCAAAACGTTCGTCTTTCCGAGATCTAGGACTGGGCATTTACAAACGACAGAACACAGAAGTATACAAGATTAGGTGATCGACCTTTAATGTTTTTTTCGGGAGTTGTGGGATTTATGGCGGTCTTCGGTTTTCAAACCCGAGACTGTTAGAGCATATTCACTATGCTAACGATTGTGTCTCGTGTATTGTATCTAGTCAAGAGCTTCTGTGTGAGTCAGTTAGTCATCTGGCCGGATCACTATGATCCACCGAGACCAGTTGATACGGCGGACTCAGATGGTCTGCTGGTGATCCGCTGGCTTATGACTGAAGTGACTATGAAATAGTCTGTGTTAGAGCAGAGCTAGTTACGAGTGCATGTCATTCTACATACTCTTAACTGTGTGTAAACTGAGTGTGATTTCTCTCTCTACTTGTATTCTACTAAGTGAATCAATAAAGCAAAGCTTTATTTACATCTTGTTGCTACCCAATTACCGAATCATGCAGTAGTAAGATCGTCTCGTGGTTTTTCAAGTGGTATGCAGAGCAATCCAGGTTGCTCTACTGCTGTGATTTGGTAAGTTTTGACATTACTAAGAGAAAGTTTGGGTTTTCTACGTTTTTCATCAATTTTTCATAAATCTGAGTGATTCTGACGATCAAAAATGATTTCTGGGATGCATTGCTGGAGTAGTTGTCGCAGGCATACTGAGCCAGTATCTAGCTTCAAGAGTCGAAATCTGTGAAAATCAGTCGATTTTTGTGTGTTTGCTACATCTGATCCAGCCGGTGTGAAAATCTGAGTACCGCCGATTTGATCCGCCTAGCAATCTTCATCAGTCTGATCCGCGACAGTTGCAGCGTACCAGTGTGAGTCCGCATGAAAATTTTAGTCCGCCGTACCAGTTTTGATCCGCCGTATCAAAATCTGATCCGCCGTACGAAATTTGATCCGCCGGACGAATTCTGATCCGGAATCTGGTCCGCTAGTACAAATCTGATCCGCCTTGTTAATTTGATCCGGAACTGGTCCAGCTGATAGTATTTTGATCCGCCAAGTTGTGTTGGTCCGCTGGCAGAAAACATACCTTCACTAAAACGGACGTAACTTGCAAACCGTTTGGAGTTACGGAACCCAATACCAGCCAAAACGTTCGTCTTTCCGAGATCTAGGACTGGGCATTTACAAACGACAGAACACAGAAGTCATACAAGATTAGGTGATCGACCTTTAATGTTTTTTTCGGGAGTTTGGGATTTATGGCGGTCTTCGGTCAAACCCGAGACTGTTAGAGCATATTCCTATGCTAACGTTGTGTCTCGTGTATTGTATCTAGTCAAGAGCTTCTGTGTGAGTCAGTTAGTCATCTGGCCGGATCACATGATCCGCCGGACCAGTTGATACGGCGGACCAGATGGTCTGCTGGTGATCCGCTGGCTTATGACTAAGTGACTATAAATAGTCTGTGTTAGAGAGAGCTAGTTACGAGTGCTGTCATTCTACAACTCTTAACTGTGTGTAAACTGAGTGTGTTTCTCTCTCTACTTGTATTCTCTAAGTGAATCAATAAAGCAAAGCTTTATTTACATCTTGTTGCTACCCAATTACCGAATCATGCAGTAGTAAGATCGTCTCGTGGTTTTTCAAGTGGTATCAGAGCAATCCAGGTTGCTCTACTGCTGTGATTTGGTAAGTTTTCGAAATTCTAGAGAGAGAAAGTTTGGGTTTTCTACGTTTTTCATCAATTTTTCATAATTCTGAGTGATTCTGAGGATAAAAATGATTTCTGGATGTTCCTGGAGTGTTTTCGCATCATACTGATCCAGTATCTAGCTTCAATTGTCGAAATCTGTGAAAATCAGTCGATTTTTGTGTTTTTCTACATCTGATCCGCCGGTTGAAAATCTGATCCGCCGTTTGATCCGCCCAGCAATCTTCATCAGTCTGATCCGCGACAGTTGCAGCGTACCAGTGTGATCCGCTGAAAATTTTAGTCCGCCGTACCAGTTTTGATCCGCCGTATCAAAATCTGATCCGCCGTACGAAATTTGATCCGCCGGACGAATTCTGATCCGGAATCTGGTCCGCTAGTACAAATCTGATCCGCCTTGTTAATTTGATCCGGAACTGGTCCGCTGATAGTATTTTGATCCGCCAAGTTGTGTTGGTCCGCTGGCAGAAAACATACCTTCACTAAAACGGACGTAACTTGCAAACCGTTTGGAGTTACGGAACCCAATACCAGCCAAAACGTTCGTCTTTCCGAGATCTAGGACTGGGCATTTACAAACGACAGAACACAGAAGTATACAAGATTAGGTGATCGACCTTTAATGTTTTTTTCGGAAGTTCGGCCGATTTATGGCGGTTTTCAGTTTTCACACCCGAGACTGTTAGAGCATATTCACTATGCTAACGATTGTGTCTCGTGTATTGTCAGCTAGTTCAAGAGCTTCTGTGTGAGTCAGTTAGTCATCTGGCCGGATCACTATGATCCACCGAGACCAGTTGATACGGCGGACTCAGATAGTCTGCTGGTGATCCGCTGGCTTATGACTGGAGTGACTATGAAATAGTCTGTGTTAGAGCAAGCGAGTTACGAATGCATGTCATGTCTACATACTCTTAACTGTGTGTAAACTGAGTGTGATTTCTATCTGAACTAGTATTCTCTACAGTGAATCCATAAAGCAAAGCTGGATGTACATCTAATTGCCACCCAAGTACCGAATCATGCAGTAGTAAGATCGACGCGTGAGTTTTTCAAGTGGTATCAGAGCAATCCAGATAACTCTACTGCTGTGATCTGGTAAGTTTTCGACATTACCAAGAGAAAGTTTGGGTTTTCTACGTTTTTCATCAATTTTTCATAATTCTGAGTGATTCTGACGATCAAAAATGACTTCTGGGATGCATCCTGGAGGATAGATGTCGCAGGATACTGAGCCAGTATCAAGCTTCAAGAGTCGAAATCTGTGAAAGTTAGTTGATTAATGGAGTTTGACTACATCTGATCCAGCACGGTTGAAAATCAGAGTACCGCCGATTTGATCCGCCTAGCAATCTTCATCAGTCTGATCCGTGACAGTTGCAGCGTACCAGTAGTGAGTCCAGCTAGAAAATTTTAGTCCGCCGTACCAGTTTTGATACGCCGTATCAAAATTTCTGGATACGCCGTACCGGAAATTCGATCCGCCGGACGAATTCTGATCCGGAATGCTGGTCCGCTAGTGATCCAAATCTGATCCGCCTTGTTAACTTTCGATCCGGAACTGGTCCAGCTGATAGTATTTTGAGCTCGACAAGTTGTGAATTGGTCTGCTGGCAGAAAACAGTACCTTCACTAAAACGGTACGTAATCCTGCAAACCGTTTGGAGTTACGGAGACCCAATACCAGCCAAAACTGTTCATGCTATTGCCGAGATCTAGGACTGGGCTATTTACAAACGACAGTAATCACAGAAGTCATACTGAAGATTAGGTGATCGACCTTTAATGTTTTTTTCGGGAGTTTGGGATTTATGGCGGTACTTCGGTTAAACCCGAGACTGTTAGAGCATATTCCTATGCTAACGTTGTGTCTCGTGTATTGTATCTAGTCAAGAGCTTCTGTGTGAGTCAGTTAGTCATCTGGCCGGATCACATGATCCGCCGGACCAGTTGATACGGCGGACCAGATGGTCTGCTGGTGATCCGCTGGCTTATGACTAAGTGACTATAAATAGTCTGTGTTAGAGAGAGCTAGTTACGAGTGCTGTCATTCTACAACTCTTAACTGTGTGTAAACTGAGTGTGTTTCTCTCTCTACATTGTATTCTCTAAGTGAATCAATAAAGCAAAGCTTTATTTACATCTTGTTGCTATCCAATTACCGAATCATGCAGTAGTAAGATCGTCTCGTGGTTTTTCAAGTGGTATCAGAGCAATCCAGGTTGCTCTACTGCTGTGATTTGGTAAGTTTTCGAAATTCTAGAGAGAGAAAGTTTGGGTTTTCTACGTTTTTCATCAATTTTTCATAATTCTGAGTGATTCTGAGGATAAAAATGATTTCTGGATGTTCCTGGAGTGTTTTCGCATCATACTGATCCAGTATCTAGCTTCAATTGTCGAAATCTGTGAAAATCAGTCGATTTTTGTGTTTCTCTACATCTGATCCGCCGGTTGAAAATCTGATCCGCCGTTTGATCCGCCCAGCAATCTTCATCAGTCTGATCCGCGACAGTTGCAGCGTACCAGTGTGATCCGCTGAAAATTTTAGTCCGCCGTACCAGTTTTGATCCGCCGTATCAAAATCTGATCCGCCGTACGAAATTTGATCCGCCGAACGAATTCTGATCCGGAATCTGGTCCGCTAGTACAAATCTGATCCGCCTGGTTAATTTGATCCGGAACTGGTCCGCTGATAGTATTTTGATCCGCCAAGTTGTGTTGGTCCGCTGGCAGAAAACATACCTTCACTAAAACGGACGTAACTTGCAAACCGTTTGGAGTTACGGAACCCAATACCAGCCAAAACGTTCGTCTTTCCGAGATCTAGGACTGGGCATTTACAAACGGCCAGTACACAGTCAAGTTATGACCCCCAAGATCCGCTAGGTAGATCGCCCGTTTTTCAGTGTTTAAGTTTTCGCGTTCGAGTATTGGGATTTCAAAATGAGCGGTCTTCACGCTTAAACCCGAGACTGTTCAGAGCATCAATGCAAGCCATGCTGAACGTTGTGATCTCGTGTATTGGAACTAGCTCAGAGAGCTTCCGTGTGAGTCAGTTAGTCGATCTGGCCGGATTACGATGAATTGGACGCAACGATTTGAATACGGTTGATTAGATGCTCTTGACATGGTGATCTGCTGGATTTCTATTGAACTAAGTGATTATACATAGTCCTAAGAAAAATGGAGAGCCAATTCCACGAGTGCTGTCATTCTATGACTCTGAACTGTATGCAAACGGAGTATGTTTATCGCTCTACTTGTATGATCTAAATGAATCAACTTATGCAAAGCTTCATCTACATCTTGTTGCATTACCCAAGTACCGAACTCATGCAGTCAGTTCAAGATCGTCTCGTAGTTTTTCAAGTGCATCAGAACAACGGCTTACTGCGGATGAAGCAAATCTGAATGGTTCGCATCTTCACTGGACTGTGTCATGTTCGGAGTCATAACTGAGCCAATATCTAGCTTCAAGAGTCGAAATCTGTGAAAGTTAGTTGATTTAAGTGAGTTTGATACATCTGATCCAGCATTGTTGAAAAGGAGAGTATTGCCGATTTGATCTGTCTAGCAATTTTCATCAGTCTGATCCGTGACAGTTGCAGCGTACCAGTAGTGAGTCCAGCTAGAAAATTTTAGTCCGCCGTACCAGTTTTGAACCGCCGTATCAAAATTTCTGGATCCGCCGTACCGGAAATCTGATCCGCCGGACGAATTCTGATCCTGAATGCTGGTCCGCTAGTGATCCAAATCTGATCCGCCTTGTTAATTTCAATCCGGAACTGGTCACGCTGATAGTATTCTGAGCTCGAGAAGTTGTGAATTGGTCTGCTAGCAGAAGTCATACACTTCACTATAACGGTACGTAATCTTGCAAACCGTTTGGAGTTACGGAGACCCAATATCAGCCAAAACTGTTCGTGCTTTAGCCGAGATCTAGGACTGGGCTATTTACAAACGACAGTAATCACAGAAGTCATACTAAGATTAGGTGATCGACCTTTAATGTTTTTTTCGGGAGTTTGGGATTTATGGCGGTCTTCACGTTAAACCCGAGACTGTTAGAGCATATTCCTATGCTAACGTTGTGTCTCGTGTATTGTATCTAGTCAAGAGCGTCTGTGTGAGTCAGTTAGTCATCTGGCCGGATCACATGATCCGCCGGACCAGTTGATACGGCGGACCAGATGGTCTGCTGGTGATCCGCTGGCTTATGACTAAGTGACTATAAATAGTCTGTGTTAGAGAGAGCTAGTTACGAGTGCTGTCATTCTACAACTCTTAACTGTGTGTAAACTGAGTGTGTTTCTCTCTCTACATTGTATTCTCTAAGTGAATCAATAAAGCAAAGCTTTATTTACATCTTGTTGCTATCCAATTACCGAATCATGCAGTAGTAAGATCGTCTCGTGGTTTTTCAAGTGGTATCAGAGCAATCCAGGTTGCTCTACTGCTGTGATTTGGTAAGTTTTCGAAATTCTAGAGAGAGAAAGTTTGGGTTTTCTACGTTTTTCATCAATTTTTCATAATTCTGAGTGATTCCGAGGATAAAAATGATTTCTGGATGTTCCTGGAGTGTTTTCGCATCATACTGATCCAGTATCTAGCTTCAATTGTCGAAATCTGTGAAAATCAGTCGATTTTTGTGTTTCTCTACATCTGATCCGCCGGTTGAAAATCTGATCCGCCGTTTGGTCCGCCCAGCAATCTTCATCAGTCTGATCCGCGACAGTTGCAGCGTACCAGTGTGATCCGCTGAAAATTTTAGTCCGCCGTACCAGTTTTGATCCGCCGTACCAAAATCTAATCCGCCGTATGAAATTTGATCCGCCGAACGAAATCTGATCCGGAATCTGGTCCGCTAGTACAAATCTGATCCGCCTGGTTAATTTGATCCGGAACTGGTCCGCTGATAGTATTTTGATCCGCCAAGTTGTGTTGGTCCGCTGGCAGAAAACATACCTTCACTAAAACTGACGTAACTTGCAAACCGTTTGGAGTTACGGAACCCAATACCAGCCAAAACGTTCGTCTTTCCGAGATCTAGGACTGGGTACTCACAACTACAGGCACAGATACACAGTCAAGTTATTGACCCCCAAAATCCAGCTTGGAATGACGCCCGTTTAATTCAGTTTTAAGTTTTCGCATGTCGGTATTGAAATTTCAAAATGAGCGATCTTTCACGTCTTTACTCAGCTGTTCAGATCATCAATGCAAGCCATATTGAACTATGGACTAACGATGATAGTGATACTAACTCAGAAAGTTCCTATAGTTAGTCTGTCGATTGGAGGATTATGACGAATCTGGCACAGCAACCGATGTTGAATCGATTGTGTTAATGCTCTCTGACATTGATTCTGTGGATTTCTATTGAAGCAAGATTATACATATCGCTACAGTTAAAAATGGAGAACCAGATTGCCACGAAGTGATCTTGATGAAGTATCAAAGGAATCAGTTTACTGCCAGAGAAATAGAAAACTTATGCAAATTCTCACAATGGCATTACCAAGAGAACTCTTGCATCAATTTTTCAAAAATCTGAGCGACTAACGATCAAAAACGACTTATGGGATGCATTGAAGGAGTAGATGTCGCAGGAAACTGAGCAATATATAGCTTCAAGAGTCGAAATCTGTGAAAGTTAGTTGATTAAAGTGAGTTTGATACATCTGATCCAGCCATTGTGAAAAGGAGAGTATTGCTGATTTGATTTGCCTAGCAATTTTCATCAGTCTGATTAATGACAGCTGCAGCATATTAGTAGTGAGTCCAGAAAGAAAATTTTAGACCGCCGTACCAGTTTTGAACCGCCGTATCAAAATTTCTGGAAGCTTTGCCGTACGAAATTCGATCCGCCGGACGAATTTTGATTATGAATGCTTGTCTAATGATCCAAATCTGATTCAAGTTGGTACTTTCAATCCGGAATTATTAAGCTGATAGTATTACAAGCTCGAGAAATGGAATTACTCTGCTAACAGAAGTCAGCAACTTCACTAATACGGTTCAAAATCCTGCAAACCGTTTGGAGTTTTGGAGACGCAATTCTAGCTAAAACTGCTCATGCTAAAGCCAAGATCTAGAATTGGGCTATTTACAAACGACAGTAATCACACCAGTCATGCTGAAGATTAGGTAATCGACCTTGAATGTTTTTTTCGGGAGTTTAGAATATATGATACACTACACGTTAAAGGGGAGTTTGTTAGAGCATATTCCTATGCTAACGTTGTGTCTCGTGTATTGTATCTAGTCAAGAGCGTCTGTGTGAGTTAGTTAGTCATCTGGCCGGATCACATGATCCGCCGGACCAGTTGATACGGCGGACCAGATGGTCTGCTGGTGGTCCGCTGCCTTATGACTAAGTGACTATAAATAGTCTGTGTTAGAGAGAGCTAGTTACCAGTTCTGTCATTCTACAACTCTTAACTGTGTGTAAACTGAGTGTGTTTCTCTCTCTACATTGTATTCTCTAAGTGAATCAATAAAGCAAAGCTTTATTTACATCTTGTTGCTATCCAATTACCGAATCATGCAGTAGTAAGATCATCTCGTGATTTATCAAGTGGTATCAGAGCATTCCAGGTTGCTCTACTGCTGTGATTTGGTAAGTTTTCGAAATTCTAGAGAGAGAAAGTTTGGGTTTTCTACGTTTTTCATCAATTTTTCATAATTCTGAGTGATTCCGAGGATAAAAATGATTTCTGGATGTTCCTGGAGTGTTTTCGCATCATACTGATCCAGTATCTAGCTTCAATTGTCGAAATCTGTGAAAATCAGTCGATTTTTGTGTTTCTCTGCATCTGATCCGCCGGTTGAAAATCTGATCCGCCGTTTGGTCCGCCCAGCAATCTTCATCAGTCTGATCCGCGACAGTTGCAGCGTACCAGTGTGATCCGCTGAAAATTCTAGTCCGCCGTACCAGTTTTGATCCGCCGTACCAAAGTCTAATCCGCCGTATGAAATTTGGTCCGCCGAACGAAATCTGATCCGGAATCTGGTCCGCTAGTACAAATCTGATCCGCCTGGTTAGTTTGATCCGGAACTGGTCCGCTGATAGTATTTTGATCCGCCAAGTTGTGTTGGTCCGCTGGCAGAAAACATACCTTCACTAAAATTGACGTAACTTGCAAACCGTTTGGAGTTACGGAACCCAATACCAGCCAAAACGTTCGTCTTTCCGAGATCTAGGACGTGTACCCGCCTACGGCCAGTACCGTCAAGTTTTGACCCCCAAAATCCGCTTGGAAGACGCCCGTTTTTCAGTTTTAAGTTTTCGCATTCGGTATTGAAATTTCAAAATGAGCGATTTTCACGCTTTCTCAGCTGTTCAATCATCAATGCAAGCCATATTGAACTATGATAACGAGATAGGAACAACTCAGAAAGTTCCTAAGTTACTTCGATTGGAGGATTATGAGAATTGGAAGCAACGATTTGAATCATTTGTTAATGCTCTTGACATTGATTTGTGGATTTCTATTGAACAAGATTATACATATCCTAAGAAAAATGGAGAACCAATTCCACGAAGTGATCTTGATGAAGATCAAAGGAAAGTTTATGCCAGAGAAAAGAAAACTTATGCAAATCTCACAATGGCATTACCAAGAGAACTCTTGCATCAATTCAAAAACTGCACAACATCAAAAACCTTATGGGATGCATTGAAGGATAGATGTGCAGGAAACGAGCAATATAAGAAGAGTCGAAAGAAAGTTTTGTTAAAGGAGTTTGATAACTTCCAGCATTGTGAAAAGGAGAGTATTGCTGATTTGATTTCTAGATTTTCTCATCTGATTAATGAGCTCGATATTGTAGGAGTTCAGAAAGAAAAAGAGGACTTGAAGGAAAAATTTCTGGAAGCTTTGCCGGAAACATGGGAGAATTTTGTTATGATGCTTGCTAATGATCCAAATTATTCAAGTTGGACTTTCAATCAATTATTAAGCAAGTTACAAGCTCGAGAAATGGAATTACTTGTAAAGAAGTCAGCAATTCCATCGGTTCAAAATCCTGCAGTTTATTTTGGAGAGAATTCTGCTACTGCTCATGCTAAAGCCAAATCAAATTCTATTTCAAGCAGTAATCCACCAGTCATGCTGAAGATTGAAGACTGAAGTTGAGTTAGAATATAGATACACTACACGTTAAGGGGGAGTTTGTTAGAGCATATTCCTATGCTAACGTTGTGTCTCGTGTATTGTATCTAGACAAGAGCGTCTGTGTGAGTTAGTTAGTCATCTGGCCGGATCACATGATCCGCCGGACCAGTTGATACGGCGGACCAGATGGTCTGCTGGTGGTCCGCTGCCTTATGACTAAGTGACTATAAATAGTCTGTGTTAGAGAGAGCTAGTTACCAGTTCTGTCATTCTACAACTCTTAACTGTGTGTAAACTGAGTGTGTTTCTCTCTCTACATTGTATTCTCTAAGTGAATCAATAAAGCAAAGCTTTATTTACATCTTGTTGCTATCCAATTACCGAATCATGCAGTAGTAAGATCATCTCGTGATTTATCAAGTGGTATCAGAGCTGCATTCAATCAAGCTGCAAAATCTGGTCCTTCACGTTCGGAAGTTGATTTATCAACACTGCCAGGTTACAAACAGTGTGGTTTGGGTAGTGGAAACAAGAAAGTTGCAAAGAAAGACAAGAAGAACATCTCAAAGAAGGCTTCAAAAGAAAAGAAAGATACAAGCTTGGAACAAATCTACCATTTGGCTCAAGTCTTTATTTCTACCATGGAGAAAGGATTCAAGGGTAAAAATCAGAAGAAAGATGTCTCTGAAGGTTCTTCTACAATTGGTCAGCAGATCAAAGAATCTTCTTCATCTGGTTCAAATTCTACTCCTCGAAGTCCTACTTCCAAATGGGTACATGCCAATAGGTTTCAAGTTTTTGATGATTATTCTGATAGTTTTGAGTCTGAGGATAGGTGTCATGTTTTTCAGGGCAAACCACAATCAAAACGATCATATCGTTTGTGCTATCAATGTCGCCGAAAGGGACACATGGCACAGGATTGTCCTGAAAATGATACACAAAAGTTTTCAAACAAATCTGCCACTATTATTGATGAATCTGGCAAAATTTATACCGAGTCTCCATCATCCAAACCGATTTTCAAAAAGAAACAATTTGTCAAAAATGTTTCAAAGTCTGATGGTTCATCACAGGATGATGACTCAGTTCATACTGAGAAAACTGTAATGCAGTGGCGACCTAAAGTGGTCAGCAAAGCTACAACTGACTTTGTGGAAGACACTGGACGACCAGAAGCTGTGTGCTTCGGGTCATTTGAATACTAATCATTTAAACCAGTGTGCAGGTATTCCTAGAAGACCCGTTGGTGATTGCAAAGTTGCTGATGGAGGAGTATTCTGTGTTCTTAACTTAAATTGCATGCTTCATATTTCTACACTGAATTTTTCTGAAAGCTTAAACTGAAAAGGTATCAGTATCGATTGGTCAATTTTCTTTCTTTTACATTTTGTATGTAGGTCAGGGGGAGAAAATTGAAAAGCCAAAAATAGCGTCTTTTTGTTTTTGTTTGTGTTAAAATGAAAATCCAAAAAAAAAAAATAGCGTTTTCATTTTAAGGGGGAGAAATTGGAAAATACAAAAACATCGAAAAACAGAAAAATACAAAAACATTAAAAAAATGAGAAATTGTATCCAACATATTTGGGAAATGATGGTACATTGGCTTACATGTCTGACTCATGGATAAAATAGATGAAAAAGCCATAAGATCATTGTTTGATGTACTTGGTAGACTCGGCATTAAATCAGAAAGTATTCAGATGTGATACACACTAAATACTAATGCTTGACCAAGTGGACAACATCTTGATGCATATCTCATGATATCAACGAAAAGATATGTGAAAAAGAAAATGAGAAGTCATTGTGTATACATGTGTTCATTTTGCAAAGATTTAAACTTGTTTGATTTTCTTTATTTTGTCAAACGATCGGACTTTCTCTGCGTGTCGAAAGACCGACCTGATTGTTGTTCGTTTGACGTTCTGCTTTATTTTCTTTGGTGTTTCGTATAACTCATCGGACTTTCTCTGCGTGTACGGGAGTACCGACCTGATTGTTGTTGAGTTATACAATTTCAACTTGTTTTATTTTCTTATTTTGTTAAATCCGAGGCCTTATCTGCGTATCGAAAGATCGACCTTAAGGTAGACGATTTAACGTTCTTATTTCTTTTTGCATGGAACACAGTTGACTGAATCATGTATATAATCATTATGTGATTAAATCACAAATGAAATCACAAAGTGTGATATAAAAAGCAAAAACATATCTGAGTATGTCTGATAGTGTGGGGTACACTGGTCAAAGCAAATCTAATCAATTCAATAACATATCCATATGTTATGAGTATGATTGTGCCTGAGTTTAAGATGGACAACTTATACCAGTAATCGACATGACGTGTGTGCTGAAGTAATTGAAATTGAAGTGTAGTTCAGCGTGTTATGATCAATATGATCCCAAGTTGTGATCTTTCTCGCAAAAGGCAAAAATAGTGTGTGATTCAGTATTTCATTTCTGTATTGCATTTATGTTTCATATATGAAAAGTTCAAAAAGATTTTCGGTGTGTTTTGATATAAAGTTTCAAAAAGCCAAAAAGATTTTGTTTCTTATTTGTTTTCGACCGATCGATACTTGATACAAAATTCAAAATTTCAAAACTATATCTTGGATTCTCGAAGAGAAGTTTTGCACCAAGATTAAATTAATTTTTCAAAAGAAAAGGAAAACCGCGTTTCTGTCTTCTGAAATTGCAGGTTATCTGAGTGAGACGATTCAAGCATGGTGAAAGGGGGAGTATGTTATATCTTTCACAAATGGATCTTGAAGTTCAAAGATGATTCAAGATTGATCCAGCCATGCGAGCTCTAATTCTGACAAGATTTCAAGTTGAAGATCAATTGCAGTCATGCTGAAGATTGAAGACTGAAGTTGAGTTAGAATATAGATACACTACACGTTAAGGGGGAGTTTGTTAGAGCATATTCCTATGCTAACGTTGTGTCTCGTGTATTGTATCTAGACAAGAGCGTCTGTGTGAGTTAGTTAGTCATCTGGCCGGATCACATGATCCGCCGGACCAGTTGATACGGCGGACCAGATGGTCTGCTGGTGGTCCGCTGCCTTATGACTAAGTGACTATAAATAGTCTGTGTTAGAGAGAGCTAGTTACCAGTTCTGTCATTCTACAACTCTTAACTGTGTGTAAACTGAGTGTGTTTCTCTCTCTACATTGTATTCTCTAAGTGAATCAATAAAGCAAAGCTTTATTTACATCTTGTTGCTATCCAATTACCGAATCATGCAGTAGTAAGATCATCTCGTGATTTATCACAAAGAACCAATGTCACAAGTGTTGAGTATACCATCTACCAAATAGGGGGAGATTGTTGGGAATCGAGATACCGAGCCAACATGATTTGGATAGATGTGATTAATATTCAACGGCCACTTAACGTTTACCGTCCCGACAACACGGTGAAGAACATGACAACTCAAGATACAAGACTCAACTAAAGAAGATGGCTCTAGTGAATAGTATTTATTGTTTAAATATTGTCACTAGTTGGTAGTTTACTATTATGCCCTTAGTGAGTTTGTATTATATATAGTAAGTCTTTCTCATGTGAAAGACTTGATGATGAGTGATACTTTGAGAGAGAGTTAGTCATGGTTCTTTGAAGTTTGTCGAGGGTTCATGAACTCACCTAATAAGTTCATGATACCCGGGATGCGTGGGGTAGGTAAAATGTAATCTTTCGGTTATCTTTATTTATCTATCATCCCACCTTGTTTATCTATCTATCTTGTTCTTCATCTATCATGTTTATACTAGCTTTGCTCATCATCATCATCACATCTCAAACACCATCGTGTTCATATCCGGGTGTTCATTTGTTTCTACAAAAACGAGTTACACAAAGACTCGATCCGCTTCCGCAACCAAGGTATTTGCCCACCACCTCAGTTTTTCAACCAAAAATAGTGTCTTTATGTTTTTGTTTTTGTTAAAATGAAAATCCAAAGATAGAGTTTTCATTTTAAGGGGGGGGGGGGAATGGAAAAATACAAAAACATCGAAAAATAGAAAAATGCAAAAACATCAAAAAATAGAAAAATGCAAAAATGAGTTGAAAATGAGAAATTGATCCGACATGATTGGGAAATGATGGTACATTGGCTTACGTGTCTGACTCATGGATAAAATAGATGAAAAAGCCATAAGATCATTGTTCGATGTGCTTGGTAGGTTCGGCATTAAATCAGAAAGTATTCAGATGTGATAAACTTTAAAATACTAATACCAAGTGGACAACATCTTGATGCATATCGCATGATATCAAGAAACAAATATGTAAAAGAGAAAATGAGAAGTCACTGTGTATACATGTGTTCATTTTGCAAAGATTTAAACTTGTTTGATTTTCTTTATTTTGTCAAACGATCGGACTTTCTTTGCGTATCGAAAGATCGACCTGATTGTTGTTCGTTTGACGTTCTGCTTTATTTTCTTTGGTGTTTTGTATAACTCATCGGACTTTCTCTGCGTGTACGGGAGTACCGACCTGATTGTTGTTGGGTTATACACTTTCAACTTGTTTTATTTTCTTATTTTGTTAAATCCGAGGCCTTATCTGCGTATTGAAAGATCGACCTTAAGGTAGACGATTTAACGTTCTTATTTCTTTTTGCATGGAACACAATTGACTGATTCATGATTACAATCATTATGTGACTAAATCACAAATGAGATCACAAAGTTTGATATAAAAGCAAAAACATATCTGAGTATGTCTGATAGTGTGGGGAAACTGGTCAAAGCAAACCTAATCAATTCAATAACATATCCAGATGTTATGAGTATGATTGTGCCTGAGTTTAAGATGGACAAATTATACCAGTAATCGACATGACTTATGTGCTGAAGTAATTTAAATTGAAGTGTAGTTCAGCATGTCATGACCAATATGATCCCAAGTTGTGTTCTTTCTCGCAAAATACAAAAATAGTGTCTGATTCAGTATTTCATTTCTGTATTGCATTTATGTTTCATATCTGAAAAATCTAAAAAGATTTTAGGTTGTGTTTTAGCATAAAGTTTCAAAAAGACAAAAAGATTTTCTTTCTTATTTGTTTTCGACCGATCGATACAATGATACAAAATTCAAAATTCAAAATTCAAATTTATATCTTGGATTCTCGAACAGAAGTTTTGTGCCAAGATTAAATTAATTTTCAAAAGAAAAGGAAAGTCGTGTTTCTGTCTTCTGAAATTGCAGGTCATCTATGTGAAAAGACTCAAGCATGGTGAAAGGGGGAGTTTGTTATATATTTCACAAGTGGATCTTGAAGTTCAAAGACTGTTGAAGATTGATTCAGCCATGCAAGCTCTATTTCTGACAAGATTTCAAGTTGAAGATCGGACGCAGTGATGCAGAAGATTGAAGACTGAAGTTTTGTTAGATAAATAGATAGCTAGATACACTACACGTTAAGGGGGAGTTTGTTAGAGCATATTCCTATGCTAACGTGTGTCTCGTGTATTGTATCTAATTTAGAGCATTTGTGTGAGTCATATAGTTACTGGCCGTACCATATGCACCAGTGTACCAGATGGTACGGGCGTATCAGATGGTACGTGGGTGGTCCGCCGATCACTTAGTATGTGACTATAAATAGTTCGTTAGAGAGGGAGCTAGTAACCAGTTCTGTCATTCTACATCTCTTAAGTGTGTTTAACTGAGTGTGTAACTCTCTCTCTCTAGACTTTGTGTAATTCTCTTTGTGAATCAATAAAGCGAAGCTTTATTTACTTCTTGTTGCTTATACGATTACCAAATCATGCAGTAGTAAGATCGTTCAGTGGTTTTACAGCAGTTCTGACTATCATTCATTAGTCGACGATGGTTCATTAGACAATTCAAAACCAAAAAAAGAATGGAGGCCAAAGATTGTCTCCACAACTAATACTGATTTTGTTAAAGACACTGGTCGACCCACAACAGTGGAAGGGGGTCGGGGATTATAAGACTTACTATTTTCCAATGTATGCAGGTATTTCAAGAAGACCTGTTAGTGATTGTCTAATTGCTGACAATGACATACTTGTAGTTTATTTAAGTTAAATTGAATCGTTCTTATCTTTGAAACACTGATTTTCAAAACTACCACTTTCAAAAAATGTGTCAAGTGTTGATCGATCAATTTTATTTTCTTTCCTTTTATTTTCTTTCATATTTTTAGGGGGGAGGGGAATTTAGAAAATTCAAAAAAATAGAGTTTGTTGAATTTTAGGGGGAGAAATTATGGAAAATATAACAAAATAAAAAATTGAGAAATCCGACAAAAGCGAGAAATGATAGTACATCAGCATATACATTATCTGCCATGGATAGATTAAGTCTAAAGGTTGTAGGTACTTGTATAATATGTGAATGTACATGACTAGTCTGATATCTGCAAATAAGATTTATACATAAAGCTTGCCTGATAATCTTTGGTTGTTTGCTTCTTGATGAATGTTGTGTGATGAAAAATTGAATAAGAGATATCCTGATGAATGCATGTTTTCATTTTAAAAGATTTAAACTTGTTTGATTTTCTTTACTTTCTCAAACGATCGAACATTATATGTGTATCGAAAGATCGACCTGATTGTTGTTTGTTTGAGGTTCTGCTTTATTTTTCTTGGTGTCTCGTATAATTCATCGGACTTTCTCTGCGTATACAGAAGTATCGACCTGATCGTTGTTGAATTATACAACTTCAACTTGTTTTGCTTTATTGTTTTTCTCAAATACTTGGGCTTTCTCTGCGTGTGCACAAGACCGACCTGATTGCTAGGTATTTGAGGTTTTGCTTTATTTTTGTATGACTCATCAAGGATGATTAAATCTATAAGAAAATTTGCTTCT
>JBCNJP010000177.1:124152-148263 GCA_039602395.1 Deinandra increscens subsp. villosa
TTAAAAAGTAATAAATTACTAAAAATATTGATACATAAGAAAAATAAAAGAACAAATAAGAAGAAATACGTCCACCCCCTACTGATTTAATAACCTCTGCTAGAAAGAAACTCATAAAACCAACCCCATTTGGAATTCCATCAATGATTCGTCTATCAAAAAAATGAGTGAATTCAGCCAATTTTCTCACCCCCACAGTTAAGAATGTTCCATAAAAGGCATCTATGTAACCCCGATTATATGACCAATCATATATAGCATTTTTTATTTTGTCAGAAAAATTTCGATTAGGACCCATTTTAACAAATGAATTAATTATGTCCAAATTTTGAAAAGATGAATAAACAGGTTTATATAAAAAAAATGCTATAAATATTCCCAAAGAGGCTATACTGACTGAAAAAACTGCATCTTTACAAAATTCATACCAATCTATTGAATTGTTTGAATTTTGATGTAAAAGATTGATAGACGGGGTTAACCATTTGGATAATATATCCACATCTTGATTAAAAGGAATTCCTAATAATCCAACGAACAAAGTAAATAGAATTAATATAAGTATTGGGAATAACATCGTATTATCCGATTCATAAGGATACAAAGAAGTCTTGGTATTGCCAAAATTAGGAATAGAAAGAAAGGGTTGGATCAGATTTCATCATCGTAAAAGTGACTCTGATACCACTGTTGGGAATCGGCGACTTGTTTGGGCCAAAATTAAAATTTTGACTTTAAATATAAAATCCTATTTTATACTTATTCATTTATCAGATATTATTACAACTAATAATATAAAGCGGAAGCGAGAAGTTTCAAAACTTTTCTACTCGAATCATGTATTTCACACCAGTGATCCAATTACAATAAAATCAGATATATATATATATATATATATATATATATATATATATATAAACAACGTTAGTGTGTTTAGAGATTAACCTTGACGAGACCGAGATGAGACAATCTGAATCGAGAAATGGATCCACTAGAAATCCTTTGATCACTTGTTCAAACAACTTTGAACGACCCGAACTGATCACACTCGAGCTAGTCAAAGCACTGAGCGAGAACACGCGACAATAATCGCGCGGGTCACCGTACGGGACGGTGGCGGTGCCCGAGAAGCAGCGGCGGCTGTAAGAGCGGCGACGACAGCCCGACAGCGACGGTCCAGTGGTGGACGGCGCACGACGGTGGTTTGACGGTGAACGGTGGTGGCCGGCAACGGTGGTGTCGCGTGGGTGGTCCGCGCAGGGGAGGGAACCAGAGAGATTTTAGGGTTAAACTTTTAGGCTTCTAATTGTGTAATTAGGGTTGAAATCAGACCTGTATTTATAGGAATATAAGTTACAGTCTGATCCTTAAATTACTGTCTTTTTCGCAAAGAAAACATCATAATAATAACTGTTAATACAGTTGTTACCAGTTAAAGTTTATATGTTTGAAACATACCCAATATATCTGATAGATATATATTCAATCAATCTCTATGTTTTAGTCTACTAATTTATCTAAAACATTTTTTTCAGGATAACAATTATTATTGTCTTAACAATTTACTTTATCCGATATTTAATTTATCACTATAAATTAAATCCCCATGTACGTTATAACCGATAATATGTCTCTATTTTTTTTCTTTATTAAATTGTTAACCGCTTTAACAATTTCATCATCGTTTACATCTTAAACGATCCCCATTTTATTTCGCCTTATTTAATTATTTCAACAAACAATTATAATCATTGTTTCGATAAACAACGATCCGCCTAATATCCGTTCTGTGATCAACAATATTTAAATATATAATATTCAAATATTATAATTTATTCATCGTCCAGATTGTAACTCTTGGACCGTACCTCTATGCTTACGTTGACTAATCAATAGTCGGACATATAAAAATTCAACACATTCAATATACGAAAAGCCAGCCATGTCATTTGTTTATTTCATGTGACGGCCTGCATCGAATAGGAAAAATAAAGAATGTAATTATGAACCCAACGTTTTGCGGGGGGATTCATAGTGTAATCAACTGCGATGTGAAGTTAACACTACTACAAAAACAGCTTTCCTTGACACGCGAACGATGACACTCGATAATTCTTGACGTGCAAAAACTGAAGTGTCAAAATAAAATGTCATTTATAGGTAATTCATAAGAATTCATGACGCGCATTTTTGAGTGTCAAGAATTTCTGTCATATTCCAAAAAAAAAAACACGGAGGACACTTATAATGTGAGTGTCAAGAAGCTGGTGTCGTTTTTTAATTATATTCCGGCTAAAATTTTCAGAAAAATCCCCAAATTCTTGAGCGCGCCCTAATTCCACCTCCTCCATACGAAATCCCCAAATTCTTGAGCGCGCACTCTCCATACGATCGAAATCCCCACCCTCCTCCTAATCCCGGCCACCTGCTCCTCCGTCAAGATCGAAATCCCGGACACCTGAATTCCGCCGCCGCCGCAACCTTGACTCCCGACGAAATCCCGACCCCGAATTCCGTTGACGAAACCCTAATTGCTTCCACCACCACTACCGGCGGACGTTGCTTCCACCACCACTACCGGCGGACGTTGCTTCCGGCAGACGTTTTTCAAACCCTAGTCAATCTTCAAGCAAGTTAGAAGGTTAGTGCATTCTATCCCTTTTCAAGCAAGTAAGGTTCGGTTTGTTGATTCCCGCAGACGTTTGTTCCGGCGGACGTTGCTTCCACCACCACTAACGGTGTCCTGAGTGACAGTAACGGTTGTAGTTTGTTAGTAAGTTCTTACAGAAATTCAAACTACATAAGCATTCATCCGCACCTAGGGTTAGATACTGAATCGATGTGTTACATCTCTGTCTTCATTGTTCATTACCATATTCTAGAATTTGATAGACATTATTTTTCATTTTTTTAACATAAAATAGTTTCTGACTAAGTGGTTTCACTGTAACCATCTTCATATGTATTGAATGAATTTGTGTTTTTGAGTCAGGTGGAATTATATGAATAGAGAAATCTATGTTATAAAGATTTCACCAGATTATGAACTCGCATGATGCACAATTTTCATATTTTAGTTAATTATCCCCTCCTGATTGACATTTAGATATGCATACCACTTCAAATCAGCAACTAAGGCAAAACACTCATTTAGAATTTAAATGTTTGTGAATTCAGATTGAAACTGAAACCTAGGTTAGTAGGTTGGAATTTGTGATGCTAAATCTAATATTGCATTTAGAAACATGTAATTCAGTAAGTATCGGGAGTAAGGAGTTAGAGTTGATGCTTATATGTTTAAATAACAGAATTTGCTTCTACTTGAAATGCAAACCATGGAATTGAATCCATCTTAATAACCTGAGTTAGTTGGGAGTTGAGACCAAAGATTTGCATTTTTCCTGAAATTGTATTTGTTTCAAAAGGGGTTGGGGTGATTTTGGTTTACCAAGCTGTTTTGAACCGCAAACCCTTGTGAAGTGAATTTTTTCAAACTGTACATGGGAATCAACCAATTTTGCTTGGTTTGGGTGGTTCAGTACCACTAGTTATAGTGCCTTGACCAACATATTTGATTATATGAGGGAAAAACGTGTTGTATATATTGTTGTATGTGATCTGTATTCTTTCAATTAGAAGTGGCAAAATAACTAGTTGGGTTAATCTATTATTATGATTCAGTTAATGTTGGATTGACCTGAAAGCACTTTGTTGTCTCTCTTTTCTTAAAAACAAATAACAGTTGTGTTAAACTTGATTACATAGGCTGCATATATCATGAGTTTATGCCACTATTGTATTCTTTTATTAAAGCAAGGTAGGAGATTGTATAGTGTATCTATTAGTAAGGTTCGGTTTGAGTTGGATTGACCTACAACCACTATTGAGATTCTCCATCCATTTGATCCATCAATACTATCCCTCTTTGACCCATCAGAGACCAAATTTAATCCATGCATGGATAAATGTGTTTCCACATCTTCTTTTAATAAACACTAAAAGGGCATGTGGAAATGATACATATAGACAAACATTGCAAAAAGCACTATTTGCATACTCTAATTTTCAACCTAGAATGATCATGGTTGTCTTAATTTTTTGGTTTAATTTTGTTTTTCATGCTCAGATGTTCTGTTAATACAATCTCTTAGAGGCCAGGTCTATTGTTCCTTTTTTACATGTTGAGTTTTGTATTTGCAGATGAATTACAGCTGCCATTGAGATTAGTTTTCACTCACAATCGGAAAATCTGTATTTGCAGTTGGTTTCGATGGTTTTTTAAGATCCCGGCGGTGCTCCCAACAAGCTCTCCAAAATGTAACTTCTGTTGTTTACCAAGATCTGTTTTTATTTTATACACACTTTGAATTTGAGATTGTTTTGTAGAACCTATAATCTGATTAACTGTTTGAATATTGTTAATTTCCAAACATACTTTCTGCAATACTGATGCACCTTTATTCGAAATAGTAAGCTAGTGTACAGATTATTACACAATAGTATGTATTGATGCTTTATGTTCAACAAAGATGTAATGAAAAGCTGTTAGTTGTACACTTTTACTACCACTATACAGTGTTCACCAGGCTTTGATTGTATGGCAGATAGACAGCATCTATTAATTTATTAACTTTAAACTGTTGATTAATTACAAAATGTGTAACATTTATTGCTCATTTGCAGTCTTATGTAATAAAAAATCTGAAATAATCAGTGGTGATTACATCTTTTTGCAGACTGTACCAGCGTGTCAGAATCTCTACAAAAACTCATTTACTTATCATTGCCTTCCCGATAGCCCAACTCTAGCATTCGATAATGCCGTTGATTATCTAGGTATGTATGTTACACTTCTACAAGATTATTATTGTTAATTCATTTTACCGCTTTCAAGAGACCTTAATGTAATATACATCAACACAAGAATCTTCAGTTAATTATATGATAATATTCCTAGAGATTATTCACGGTAATCTTCAGATTAAGAAAAAAGTTTTAACAGATTTATACTGTGAAGGTAGATACATAAGTTTTTAGGGATTTGCGGACTGTACTTTTTAGAGCAGAATGCAATCAGAAAATTTCGATCTCATATTCTCATGTACTGAAGGAAGTTTTTTGAAATTTTTGGATCCAAATCAGAACTGGACCTCAGTTGTCGACCCAGACCCAACAGTTTCTACCTCATTCCCATGATTTAGGAAAAACTGCTAGCAGTGGAGCAGTTAAGCAGTTTTCAATTAGTAGTATTTAACCTATTATCTAGCTAGGAGTTTTTTATTTGTGTTTTTTGGAAATCAGATTTCGTATGTACCTGGAAAGTTTTTTAGTTTACTACTTATAAAATATCGTAGTTTACTATATTAGAATTCTGAAATCCAAACTGGATCCTAAACTGTTGGGTAGACACCCTATTATTTCTGGGCTTGTTTTTTTTATGTTGCATTCTTTTTCCCAATCCGAATAAACCGGATTCCGAATATCCCAATCCGAATAAACCGGATTCCGAATATAATCAATTTTCCTAAACATGTTAAATAGGTTACTGTAGTAAAAAGAATATAAAAGTGATTAATGAGTTTTTTAGTTTACTACTTATAAAATATCGTAGTTTACTAACAAAATATTTTTAATGTTTTTTGTAAATCGTTAGAAATCACACTATTCCTTTTGTGAAAATATAAGTGTTTTAAACCTTAATAATTAATTGTGTGCAAGTGCGAAACAGGCTAAGAAAAGGGGAAACGGTATATTAGAATTCATGTGTGTTTCTTTTTAGGGTTTAAAAAATGCTAAATACAGTATGTTTGCACCAAGTTTGTTAGGGTAAGGTGTCAATAATAATTGAGATTGTATTCTCTAATTTTCATGATCATGCTTAATTTGTTAATGTCATATATATATATAGCTAGCTGTTGCCTGTTGTTGTTGATGATATTCAAATGAAACGAAAAATACCATCAGATCAAGATTTGTTAATGTCATATATATATTTAAAGTAATTACTTGTTATTTAATGTCATATATATATTTAAAGTAGTTACTTGATCTAAGGCAATTGGTAATCTTAACAGGAGCATTTTCTTGGTTTTCGTGACCTTTTAAGAAACCTTAACTAAAAGGCATTAGAATCATAGAAGAGGAGTCGGACCCAAGTTTGTCTATAATTTGATTATTGTTAACTTTTCTAAAATTCAACTTTTTAATTGATTATTGTTAACTTTTCTAAAATTCAACTTTTGTAATTTGTCTTGTAGGATCTTTTATTATCGTTTGTTGTTTGTGTTTCAGAATTCAAATTGGCTTCATCTTCGGGTTCAAAAACTTCTATCATTTTCTAGGCCAATCAACATGGAGCCGAGCTAGCAGAAAGGGTTGGAGAGCCAGACTGCGTGGTAAGTTTATTTATATGCATTTCTGCTGCCATGTTCTTAATATGATTTGTTAGTGTTTTAAATCTGTAATTTGCTGCTGCCCTGCTGCTGTTCACATCTGCTGTTCACATAGTCTCTATTTAGGATGCTATTGCTGTTCATATTGTCTCTATTTTGGATGATATTGATGTTCATATAGTGTCTTAATTTGTTGTTGTTCTTAATGTCTGAATGCTGATTTCTGTTGCTGTTTATAATTATATCAAGAAAGTAAGAATTTAGGCTGCTGTTGATGAGGAGATGAATGAAATTTATGAAATTTAGTGTCCACTCCAGCTAGGAATCACAGAGTGTGGCTATTATGTGTTGAAATTTATGAAGGAGGTGGTTCGGCAAGGACTTGTAGTCCTTGAACAAAACAAAGTAAGCTTTCTCATATTTTAATTAATTAACTTTATCTTTGATGATCATTTTTTCTCGTAATTTATCTTTTACACAGATTGGTGGAGATAGTAATGTTTACACAGATGCTGATTTTGATGAGATTCGTGAAGAATGGTTGACCTACGCTTGCCACTTCATTTACACGGACGAGAAGTAGTAGTAGTGATCCAATATATATGCATGTAAACTTTGAACATTTTACTTTTGTCATTGTGATCGAATTGCATGTATGATGAACATGAAATCGAATTATTTTTAATTGCTATTTGTATGAAATGCAGTGTTTTGGTACAACAGCTATTCTGTATTTTGGTTTTGTGAAATATGATTTATTAACAGGGAAATCAGTAATTTTAGAAAAAAATAATAAAAAAAAAACACTTACAAGGATGACACGCAAGAATGAGTGTCATAAACAGACGACACAAAAAAATATTATAAATAAAAATATATTATTCACAGACGACACCCTTTCTTGACGCGCAAAATGGGTGTCAAGAATGGAGTGTCAAGGATAGCGTGTCATTGTTCGCGCGTCAAGAGCTTCTTGACACGCATTTTGCGCGTCAAGAAGCTTCTTGACCCCCGCATCCTTGACGCGCATTTGCGTGTCAAGAAGGCACCTTCTTGACGCGCAATGCACGTCAAGAATGCCAGTTTTTGTAGTAGTGTAAGCAGTACAAATGTGGATCAATCTTGATTGCACATGATAAATGGCAAAATAAAAGACAAAACCTAAATAAAACAATAAATGAACATGAATGGGACTCAAACCGAGCTTCACACATTTCTTGTTTATAAGGGAGTTCATACCGATAAATAGGTAGGCGAAGGGTCACATAATTGTATCTATGAAAATAAATAAAGTTAGTTTCAAGGATATAATCTTAAATTCCCATTATATTCTATAAATTTTTAGCGGAAGCCTTTTTATATACTACACAAAGATGATGTCCTTTGTTTTACATTAAAGGGATACATTATTTTTACATATTTCAACACCACATCTTTTGGATCTGTTTTCCAGCATATTTGGAACCCATTAAGTCCCTAAATTATGGTTCCAAAAATAATTTAAAAGATTTCTTATCAATTTTTATGAAGAAGTTGTAAAGTTACAATTAATATGTTTTTTTTACCACTTTCAAACTACTTATATTAAATACTTAGGTGGTGTTTGGTTCACGGAATGTAATGTAATTGGAATTGTAAAGTTCTTTTTTTAAAGTTGTGCTTAAGTTGGGTAAGGAAGAGGTTTGAAATACAATCAATTCCTTTAATCAATGGAATTTAGAAATCCTTCACTTTAACGAAGGAAAATTACATGACCTCAAATTCCATTGATTAAATTAATTCATTGTATTCCAAACTCCTTCCTTACCCAACTTAAGTACAAATTTAAAAAGAAAACTTTACAATTCCAATTACATTACATTCCGTGAACCAAATGCCACATTAGAGTACATGAGATAGAAAGAGTAAGGAGAAAGGGTTCCAACTAAGTCTCTGGCTGTCCAACCGGTAACTTTTCTTTCCTCGTAGGTCGGTGCCATCCAAAAGAGCACATTAAACTTAAAAAAACAATAACATGTGATAGATAAGAAAAAAAGCCTAGAACATCAAACTAAACTAAACCATAAACATAACCTTAATTGTAAAGAATGTAAAAAGAAAAATAGTAAGCTGATTAAACCCTCTTGGAGTGTGCTAACACCTGTAATAAGAACATCAAACATTCAAAAAAGGGTTAATTTTGGCAATGTTCTAGCAAATTTCATGGTCTCGGTAATCATAACCTTAATTGTCAAGAAGGATAACTATTGATTTGAGAGTAATCGATCTCCTTCTTCTCTCTGGATTTCTTCTCATACTTTTTATCTTTAGCTTTTATGTTTCTTGATCACCAATTTGATACATAACAAGGAGTAGTAATCCGTGGTGGATTATCCTCGCAAAATGTAAAAAATGCAACGAAAGGTGAGGTTGTAGTAGTAGTGTTCCCAAACTTCCCATCACTCTAACTAACACCCTACATGATGCGGCGTATGCATCATCAAAATTTTGACACCGAAGCCTCGTGATTTTTGTTGATTTATAATTCTTGTTACAAAGAACAAAAGAAACGTGAGCCACTACAAATAACCAAAACTAAAGCCTATATGACTCCTAAACATAATTTTGATAGCATTTAATACGTAGAGAATATTTGACCAAGATTTGATTAAATAGTCAAATATAACCCCCCGCTTTATATTTAATATGTAAAAAATATTTGACAAAGGATTGGTCAAATATGATCTCCTCTTCTGCTATTGTGAAGGCTTGCAACTGTCTAAGCTTGGGTTGAAATCTACGGGTTTCAACGAAGGTCCTATGTGGGCCTGCTAGACAGTCGCATGGTTTTCCCGGGGAACGTCCATATGCCCCACACGACTCCAGCTGAGGCACAGTTAGGACACTCATGTCTGGCTGTCTGTGGGGTGGACCCTCATCTCCTCCTCTACGGAGGTAGGATAGGTGCGCAATGTCCTAACCCATCGTGACCAACATCGCCGTTCCAAAAAAAAAAAAAATCAACAATATGTGCTTTGGTGTCGATGTGTTTTGGCTTAATTTCATTTGGTTCCACTCTTTCCTTGATAAAATAACAATTCATCTCTATATGTTTGGTTCTTTCGTTAAATACTAGATTATTAGCTATGTGCCTTGCTTCCTGGTTGTCACAAAATAAAGGTGTTGGACCATTTTTTCCACCTCGAGCACCTTTAGTAGCCATCAGACCCAGAAGATGGATCGCTAAGTATTATGGCCATGGTTGTATTCAGCTTCGGCTGAAGACCGGGATACTACCGATTGCTTATTGGATTTCCAAGATATCAGAGCACCTCCAAGAAGTAATATATCATGTTCGAGATAGTCTTGAGTGAGGGCAACCGAGCCAATCCAAGTCACAATAAGCTGGTTTTAAGATATCGAAGTACTCAAACATCTGCTTTCATATGATTCTGTCTTGGGTCTGTTATGAACTGGCTTAAAACATTAATAGAATATGCTATATCATGCCTAGTCGCTTGTAGGTAGAGGAGCCTTCCTATTAATCTTCGGTATTGATTTGCCTAACCCGATCTTCTTCGTTACCCTTATTAGTTTTAAGATTTTGTTCCATCAGAAACATACTAGGTTTACACCCTTGAAGACAACCATCTTTTAAGATGGCTATTGTATATTTTCTTTGAGTTAACACCAATCGTTCTTTAGTTCTAGTAACCTCGATACCCAAGAAATACTTTAGGGTTTCAAGATCTTTGATACTAAACTTGTTATTCAGAAATAATTCTGCGGATTGTATTTTCTCCATGTGGTTTCCCACAACTATCACATCGTCAACTAGATGAGGGTGGATACAAATGACTTCTCACTCTTGTGTATAAAAAGTTAATGATCCAGTTTTGATTGTTTGAATCAAATTCAATTAACGCAACAATGAATTTGTAATACCAGTTCCATGAGGCTTGCTTCAAACCATATAGTGACTTTTTGAGTTTGCAAACCCTTGTCTCTTGTTTTGTTGTGAACCCATGTGGTATTTTCATGTACATATTTTCTTTCAAATCTCCATGTAAGAAGGCATTGTTTACATCTAGTTGGTAACTATCCAATCCCTTTTAACAGCTGAAAAGACCTGTTACGGAGCTTACTAATGGTTTGATCGATCGATACAATGAACACAACAAGTAATTAAAGCTCTTGTATATTGAATCACTCTAGAAACAAAACTACAAGACCTCTCTAGTTTCTCTCATAGACACAAAGTATACAGAAGTTCAATTTCCAAAAGTCCTTACAAATGAACTAGCTTGAACTATTTATAATAGTCCACTGTCCAAAGAACCGGCCAGCAACGAACCGTTTGGTTCGTTGCTCCCAAACCATTGGTTCGGCCCTAGTTTCGTTGAGAACTAGACTAAAAAACAAAGCTCTATTTGAACACGCGAGACACTATGACGCATACGTATTAGGCTCTAACAGACTCCCCTATAATGTGTGGTGTATCTGTTTCAAACATAACAACATCAACTTGATCTTCATGATGTATCAGCCTCAAAATTCTTTTCCAAATCTCTAGTCTCTGATCTTCAGCCTTACTGTAATAGATCATTAAATTGAAATCTTCAACATTGTAGAACTTGTATGACTTTGAAAGATATTTTCATTAACTCCTCCTTTCATCATGCTTGAATCTTGTGAATAAGCAAACTGCAACTTTAGAAGACAAAAGCGCGATTTTCCTTTCATTTTACCAAAATTAAGTTAATCTTGGACAAAAATATATTTCTGAGAACTAAGATATTTTGATTTTGAAATCATGATTTTGTATCACATGTCGATTGATTGAAAACAAATAAAAATTATAATCTGTTTGGATTTTAGAAACCCTAAACTAAAACACACCGAAAATCTTTTTGATTCTTTTTTTATGTTTATGCTAAAACACACCTAAAATATTTTTGGTTTTTTCCAGATATAAAAACGCAAATGCAATACTGAAACATACACTATTTTTGTCTTTTTACGAGAAAGATCACGACTTGCGATCATATGCACTGAACCATACTTCAATTTCAATTATGTCAGCACATAAGTCATGTCGATTGCTGTATAATTTGTCCAACTTTAAACTCAGGCACAATCATACTCATAACTGTTATACCCCGAATTCTCGGTTAATAATCCAGGGCACAGGTAAAGTACAAAGTAACCCTGGATGAACAAAGGGCAGGTATGACCCAGGAATGGTATAACCCAGAATTTAATAGGTAAAGTTCAAATGACCCTGAATGTATCAGGAGTAAGGTAATGTCCCAGGATGTCACGTAAATCCAGGGAAATCCATATTTATTTTATTTATCTTGGTTATATTATTATGACCCGAGATGAGTCTAATCCAAGGTCACCTTTATTCTCTGAATGACCCAGCATGTGGAAATGACCCTGCATGCTAGGACATTGTCACTAACGTATTTTGTGCCTTTATCTAAGTGAAGACAGGTTGACGAAGTCTCCCAACGGTCGAATAAAAGAAGCTGGAGACTTATTTAGCACGTGGTCAAAGTTTGTTAGCTGGAAACTCGGTCAACTAACTGAAAGAGACGTTGAGAAGGAGATCCCTGGAATATCGGAGAAGTTGTTGAAGATCTAGGAGTATAAATAGGACCCTTAGACTTATTTTTCAGCTCATTCGAGCTTTACTCATTGTATTCTCGTACTAATTTCTCTGCGAACTCATTGTAATCAACATTTTCAGTGATCAATAAATTGGTAGCGTGTGTTATCGCTACCCGGGGTTTTTATGCCGGCGGCGCCTTAGAGACATCTAAGGGCTAAGGGCTTTTCCCTAGTCAAAATCTCGGTGTTCCTACTTGCATTTCAGGTTACATTTGTGTTGCTAAAGTTTCTCAACTGATTTCATAAATAAACCTAAGTTTTTACCCAGGATTCTAGTTATTTGTCCCTGGAATTCTGCTGTTGTCTCAGGATTATTTCGAATTGTTTTCACATCTGAATTTTAGACACCTAACCTCACATTCAAATTTGGTTCAAACTTTGCTAATTTAACTTAAGTAATTTTTAGCCAAAACAATAACATCCAGACATGTTAAGGTATTGATTAGATTGCTTTCACCAGTGTACCCCACACTTTTAGACATATTCAGATATGTTCCACATATTTTCATGTGATTATGTTTGTGAATTTCACAAAGTATTTTATAATCTTGATATCGACAACTGTGTTCCATGCAAAAAAAAAAGAAGAACGTTAAATCATCCACCTTAAGGTCGATCTTTCGATACACAGATAAGGTATCAGATTTAACAAAATAAGAAAAAAATCAAAACAAGTTGAAATTGTATAATTCACCAACAATCCTGGCCACATTCGGTAAATTGGAGCGCCACATGGAACTGCAACAGAAGGTGAACCAGGAATTCATGGCTCAATTGACCAGCTTGAGATCGGAGTTACCCAGGGCCACGACGGCTCAACTATCGCCACTCGACCCCAGAATTCTGAATTTCAGTACCCCTGGAAGCAATTCCAGGGTACACGAAGGCGTCACCCCATCAAGCGGAAGATCAACGTTCTTCCCTACTCAAATGGCCCATGCTGATCTACCCAGGGCGTCTATCATCAGGGAACCAATCGTTAATCCTGGGACAAACATACCCCAGGATGTCGGTAACGCTTTCACCTATTATGCTAATACTAACAATTTAGTGCAGGATTCAGGGATCAGCCCATCGGTGGAACGAGAGATTCAGAAACTCAAGCAAATGATCTCGAGTGTCCCAGGAGTTGTGCAGCCGATCCCTGAAGTTGGGCCCTCGAGCCATAGGATGTCCAGATTTGCTCCATCAATCTGTGATGTGGAGATTCCCAAGAGGTTCCAAACACCCAGTATGAAGCTTTACGACGGCACCACAGACCCAGAAGAGCATGTGACGCAATACCGCGAAAGAATGGAGGTTATTCACATGCCACCCGAAATAAAGGAAGCCTGCCTTTGCAAAGGGTTTGGGTCCACCTTAACAGGGGCAGCTCTCAAATGGCTCCTAAACATTCCCCCCTATTCCATTGCTTCATTTTCGCAACTAGTCAATTTATTTAACAGACAATTTTCTTGTAGTCATAGTTTTAAAAAACTAACAACTGATCTGTATAGGGTATCCCAGAATGCAGGTGAAACCTTAAGGAACTACGTCAGCAGATTCAGCAGAGAAGCTCTGGATATCCCGAACATGGATATGGCAACTGCAGTTCAAGCCTTTAAAATGGGGCTGAACAAGGACTCATCGTTTTACGAGGATGTAGTCATGAACCCGTGTCATAAGATGGATGAAGTTCGTCACAGGGCTCTTCGCTTCATCAGAATGGAGGAGGATAGGAAAATCCTGGGAAAGAATGAGTCCTCCCCAAGATTCAACGGTTCCAGCAGAAAGTCAGAATCCACACATCCTAGGTCACAAAGGTCAAAGCCTTATTCAAGGCCTGATGAGCGCCGAGTGAGCAATGTGGAACAGGATGAGCACGATGAAGAATATCCTTCTTTTAATGACTATTGCTTTACTACTGACGTTTCTGGTGTGATGTGTGCTATGCAGGATTTAGGTGACAAGGCAAGGTGGCCCAGAAAGGGCGATAAACCCTCCGCATGGAAGGATACGTCCAAGTGGTGTGCCTACCACGAAGACTTTGGTCATCAAACTGAAGATTGCATAGCCCTAAGGAGAGAGATTAGCTATCTACTCAGCAAGGGCCATCTAAAGGAACTGTTGGGAAAAAAGAAAGATAAATCTAGGGAACAGAACCCAAAGTCCAGGGACAATGGTGCAAGGTCCCAGGATTATAGACGCTCCGATGACTATTCCGAAAGAGCATCATCACCACCCCCGGATGCTAAGGTAGTTCATTTTATTTCCGGTGGTTCTGATATCTGTGGTACTTCTTATTCTGCAGCAAAGAGACACGCCAAGGAATCAAAATCAGAGAAGGATGGAAGACCCAGGAAGAGCTCTATTCAGCCAGATCTCAAAGAAATTACATTTGGAGAATATGATAGACGCAACATCATAGACCCTCATCACGATGGGCTAGTGATAACTCTTCATATTGCCAACATCGTCGTGAAAATGATTCTGATTGATGGAGGAAGCTCAGTAAACATAATTCAATTAGAAGCCTTGAACAAGATGGGAATCCCGCACACAGAGATCATCTCGAAATCCACGGTACTTGTAGGTTTCAGTGGTGAAACGAAGAACACTCTGGGAGAAATAAAGCTTCCAGTCTATGTAGAGGGACTCAATTCAGTCCAGCGCTTCTGCGTGATGGACGCACCATCAGGATGCAATGTAATCCTGGGTAGACCCTGGATTCACGACAACAGGGCTGTACCCTCAACATATCATCAATGTGTGAAGATACCAACACCTTGGGGTGTGATCACAATTAACAGTGATCAGCAGGAAGCTAAGGAATGTTACACCACGGCGATGAAGACATCGTCCAAACCAAGGCAAGCATAGCAATTAAAGAAGAAGGCCCGGGAAGCCTTGGAAGCAAGGGAGCAAGACGTCAAAGCTGTTGAGCTAGATCCCTCAAATCCAGGGAAAAAGGTCTATATTGGGACGAATATTCCAGGGCCGGTAGAGGAGCAATTAGTGAATCTACTCAGGACCAGGATGTCAACCTTCGCTTGGTCTCATGACGATATGACAAGTATTTCTAAATCTATTATCACACATAAACTTGGAATTGATAATTCTTTCAGGCCAATACATCAGAAGAGAAGAAAATTTGCGCCAGAGAAGAACGTCATAATCCAGGAAGAAGTGGACAAATTACTAAAAGCAGGGATGATCAGAGAGGTCAAGTTTCCCAGGTGGTTAGCCAACGTAGTGGTGGTAGGAAAAAAGAATGGTAAATGGAGGGTATGCGTGGATTACACGGACCTGAACCGTGCATGCCCAAAAGATCCATTCCCCTTACCTCATATAGATTCCATGGTCGATGCAACAGCAGGCCATGAAATGTTAACTTTCATGGATGCAACTTCAGGATTTCAGCAAATTCAGATGGAACCCCAGGATCAAGAAGACACAACATTCATAACACCAACAGGTATATATTGTTACATAGTTATGCCCTTTGGACTGAAAAATGCAGGGGCAACATATCAGAGGCTGGTCAACATGATGTTCAAAGAAAAGCTGGGGGACACGATGGAGGTCTATATCGACGATATGGTGGTCAAATCCAGGGTCACCAGTGACCATGTCCAGGATGTCAAGGATTCCTTTGATATCTTGGATAAATACAACATGAAGCTGAATCCAGAAAAATGCCACTTTGGAGTCGGAGCAGGTAAATTCCTGGGATACATGGTGACCAAAAGAGGAATAGAGGCAAGTCCAGAGCAGATCAGGGCAATTGCCAACCTGAAATCGCCAACCAGCACCAAGGAAGTTCAGAGACTTACAGGTAGAATTGCTGCCCTTAACAGATTTATATCAAAATCCTCGGAAAGGTGCAGGGAATTTTATGATATCCTGAGGAAAAACAAGAAATTCGAATGGAAGGAGCAACATGAGAAAGCTTTCCAGGATTTGAAGGTATACTTATCCACGGCACCCTTGTTAATGAAGCCTAATCCAGGGGAACCCCTGTCCCTGTATTTGGCGGTGTCCAGGAACACGGTAAGTGCAGTCCTGACCAAGGATGCAGAAGGTCAGCAACACCCAATATATTATGTAAGTAAGAGTTTACTTGATGCTGAATCCAGGTACTCACACCTTGAAAAACTTATAT
This sequence comes from Deinandra increscens subsp. villosa, assembly GCA_039602395.1. Classification (NCBI taxonomy): domain Eukaryota; kingdom Viridiplantae; phylum Streptophyta; class Magnoliopsida; order Asterales; family Asteraceae; genus Deinandra; species Deinandra increscens. The sequence continues at coordinate 140,338 of JBCNJP010000177.1, forward strand.
TAGCCCTATGTATGGCATCTACTAAACTTAGACATTATTTCGAAACTCATACAATTCATGTTAGAACTAACTACCCTATAAAGTCTGTTTTGCGAAAACCAGAAATGTCAGGTCGAATGGCTAAGTGGTCGGTGAAGCTCAGTGCATATGATCTGATCTACGAGGCCAGAACAGCTATAAAATCTCAGGCTCTAGCTGATTTTGTGGCTGATTTCAGTACCGACATACAACAAGAAGCAGACCATGAATTGCAGCAGCTTCAACAAGAGGAAATTTCAGGGTGCTGGACCTTGTTCACTGATGGAGCATCAAATATCAGGGGGACATGCCTTGGAATAGTACTGAAATCGCCACAGGGGGACATGATACCCCAGGCTGTTAGATGTGGATTTCAAGCAACTAACAATGAAGCCGAGTATGAGGCCCTAATTGCTGGGTTACACCTAGCATTACACCTGGGAATTCAACACATTCAGGTATATGTAGACTCTCTTCTTTTAGCTAACCATTTTAATGGCTCTTATGCAGCTAAGGGAGAGAAATTAGTCAAGTACTTGGAAGTGGTAAAACGAATGTCCCAGGATTTTCAAAATTTTAACATTCAACAAGTACCAAGGGAAGAGAATGCTGAAGCAGACGCACTAGCAAACTTAGGTTCAGCATTCAAAACACTTGAAGATACTCATATTCCTATTATTCACATACTAACACCGGCCATAGACCAAGGTATGGATTCCCAGGATTTTGACACACTAGGTGAGACCCTGGTATCCAGTACCCAGGATTCTACTAAGGAATCCTGGACTAGGCCGATTATTCAATATTTGCAGGATGGTACTATACCAGAAACCGAGAAAGACGCCCGTGCATTCAGGATAAGAGTAGCCAGGTATGTAATTATAAAAAATGTACTATATAAAAAATCTTTTGCAGGTACGTATTTGAGATGCTTGGAGAAGGACGAAGCCCAGGAAGTGCTCAGAGACATCCATGAGGGTGATTGTGGAAACCATACAGGGGGCATGTCCCTGATGTCCAAGATCCTAAGAACGGGGTATTATTGGCCAACAATGAGAAAAGATGCCCTGGATTTCTCTCAGAAATGTGACGCATGTCAAAGACACGCCAATGTGCCTCACCAGCCTGCAGAGCCTCTATATCCAATTCCAGCATCCTGGCCCTTCATGAAATGGGGGATGGACATTGTTGGTAAGCTACCCAAAGCCCCTGGAGGAAAGGTATTCATGTTAGCAATGACAGATTACTTCTCAAAATGGATTGAAGCCGAAGCGTACGTTCAAGTCAGGGAAAAAGAGGTTATATCCTTCATTAAAAGGAACATATTGACAAGGTTTGGAGTGCCATCTGAGATTGTCTGTGATAATGGCTCTCAATTTATTGGAAGTAGGACCACAGGATTCTGTGAATCCTGGGGTATCAAGATGATAACATCAACTCCAGTACATCCTCAAGCCAATGGCCAAGCTGAGTCAAGCAACAAGATCATCATAAACAACCTGAAGAAGAGACTGAAGGAGAAGAAGGGAAGATGGGCAGAGGAATTACCCTTAGCATTATGGGCAGATAGGACTACCTCCAAGAATGCCACGGGCCAAACCCCATATTCCCTGGTATTTGGCACAGAAGCAGTCATCCCGACGGAAATGGTGATCCCAACATTCAGGATCAGTGGTCAGACCCAGGATTTGAATGACCAGTCCCTGGTTGAAGACTTGGATACCCTGGATGAGATGAGAGATCAGGCGGCTTGGAGAATGGCAGCATATCAGCAAAGAATTTCGAAGACCTATAACAAGCATGTAAGGATCAGAAGATTCAAGGTAGGAGACCTGGTCCTGAGAAAGGCGTTTCAGAACACAACAAATCCAGGAGACGGGAAATTAGCTCCTAAGTGGGAAGGTCCTTATTTGATTGATTCCGAAGCTGGTAAGGGGGCATATTGGCTGGCTGGTATGGAAGGAGACCTATTGCCAAGACCTTGGAATGCGATACACCTCAAAGCATATTTCATGTAAGGCCTTCTGTCCCAGGATTCACTTGCTCAGGTATGTGTTTTATTTTGAAATTTCACAATGAAAATTCAGGTCAGTTCTTCTCACTTAATTTACTTATTCCCCTTATATGTTTTGCTTTCGTTATTTAGTTGCTGATATTAATTACATGTTACGTTTCATTTTTAAAATTGTTATTTAATGTTTTGAATTCGCTAAGATCTATGTTTTGCAAGACGGATTGCCTAAAATCCAGGGTATCCCAGGATTCAAGGTATTCAAGGTGCAGGATGATCGGAAATTCAAGGCATACGAAGCGAAGAATACTCAAGGTACTCCAAGTCAACTGCAACAAACGTATTTCTCCTAAGTATTGGGATTGGCCATCTCACTTCCGTATGGGTAAATTTTAAACCCATTCCTAAGGTTTAAGGATTATACGTCCTTCATCCGAATATGGGCTATCACGCCTCGCCTGGAGCGCACGTTGGCAATTTTTGCCTCGCCCGAGACGCACGTGATCCAAGTATGAAACCCTGGGATTGTGAGATCATTCGTGTTAATAGCATTGGTGGCAACCTTGCAATCCAGGGACATATGCGGATCTCTCAAGGTTTAAAACGATTAACGCGTTTTCAAGACGGATTGGTGCTAACGTACCAACTTAAGACACCCGAGGCAATACCCTAGTTCGCCAGTACGGCTTGAGGTGGTCCCTAGAATTCGCCAGTACGGCACCGGGCTTGACCCCAGTTCGCCAGTACGGCACCGGGCTTGACCCCAGTTCGCCAGTACGGCACCGGGTTTGACCCCAGTATTTAAGGGCTTGACCCCAGAAATAATTCTAAAATTACCATCGGGCTTGACCCCAGAAACAATTCAAAGATTACCTAGTGACCCAGGATTATTAATCTAATCCAGGGTCATAACGGTCAAAGCCTAAGAAAATTAACTCCTTGTCTAGTTAATTCTGATTGATATGTTCCTATTACAGGAAACATTCACAAGTCTGCTAAAGCTACGAGGAATCCTAAGATCCTGGGGGCAACCCAGGATTACCAAGGTAAACCCTAGAACCATTCCATACATTGCAAATATCATTCAAATATGTCAAACACAGGTATGTAACTAAAGCAGTTATATATATTCATAAAACCCAACCTGGGCCCGGAAAAGCTCCGGACGTCCCAGGCTGGGACATGTCAAAAGGCCCTGGATATCACATCCAGGGGTGGATCATTGTTTTAACAAAATAAACCGGGAAACATCAACCGGTATACCATCACATGCATAAAAATAAAATTGTTTTCAAACAAACATGAACCACAAAAGATAAGAAGGTGACCCCTATTCTTCAAGCTTCATCCTGGGGCACCTCCTTTGCTTCATCAACAGGAACCTCCTCCGCTGCCTCAGACCCCTGGGCTGGCTGCTCCGCTCCCTTCGGCTGGTCGATCTCCATGGCGTGGCCGGCGGAATCCTTGGACGGGGTACCCTTGCTAGACCCAGGGCCAGCATCAGGGTCACACCCAGCGGGGATGGTTGCGCCTAGTCCGCGCAGTTTGGTGGCCCATCCGGTCACATCCCACTCAGGGTTCTGCAACCCGAGATCCCTTGCCTCCTTCGCCATTTTCAGCCTGCACTGGAAAAGGGAGATGCGAGCGATGAGCCTGCCTTCATCGCCCTTAGCGGCTAAAGCAGACTCATGCGCAGCCCGTGCCTCCACTGCCTTCTTCTCAAGATCATGCACCAGACCCAGGTTTTTGTTGGCTGCTATCCTGAGCGAGTTCAGCTCCTTGGTCAGGGCAGCAACCTCCTTCTTGGCAGCAGCCTCAGCGTCCTGGGCCCGCTTCTCAGCAGCCCAGACCATCTCCACGAATCGGCTAGCAATCTGCGAGAAAAGGTAATTCTATTAACATTTATGACCTTGAATTGTTTACCGTGTAGAAAATTCAGGGGTACCCAGGATTAACTTACTTGGCGGGAAGAGGCCTCAGCATGGGCACGGAGCTCTGCAGCATCCAGGTTCTCTAGAGATTGCATGACAGGGGCAGGAGCGGTGGCAGTGGCCCTGGTCTTGCGCTTAGTACCAGAAGTCCTTGAAGAAGGAGCTTTGGGAGCAGTCATAGGTTCGGTCTTCACAGAGGCAGTGACTTGCAGGTCCTGTTCGGATTCGCCTATCAGAAGGTCGTCCAGATCAATGTTTTCCAGGTTGATGGGAGTGACAGCAGCTAAATAAGCAAAAGTATCAGAAATCGATAAAATCCAAGGTAGAGAAATGCAGGGTACCAATGTACTTACAACTTGACATAGTATGCGAGGTGGAGGAAGCAGCTTGGTGGAGATCGGTTCTGAATTCTCTATCAATTTCACTAACAGTCACGAAGGCCTCAAATCTTTCGAGTGTCCCTGAATTTGCAGGACCAACGGAGCTCAGGCTGGGAACTGCAAAACACAAATCCAGGGTAAGTATTTGAATAAAATATAATCCTAATTCCTAATGCAGGTAAGAACCTACCATCTACTCTCCACCTAATTGGAAGGCTCATCCCTCCTGGAATAGTGGACCTCTTGACAAAGAAAAACTTCCCTTTCCATTCCTCATAAAACGAAGCCCGAGGAATCATCTGAACCTCTTTGCTCAGGGCTTTGAACAGAAATCGATTGTTGCCATGAGATTTGAGTTCATAACCCAGGGCCAACTCAGGCAGACCAACCAGGGAATCGAACTCATTGTTCAAACGATCGATGGTACCCAAGATCCTCCAGATGATAGGAAGGGTTTGGGCGTAGGCAAGACCAGTAGCCTCGAAAAACTCAGCCAGGAGGCCGGAGAAAGGGTAAGAGAGACCCATGGAGAAAGGAGTGAAAGGAAAACAAACCCAGGTCTCCGAGCAGAAATCTGATCGGAGCCTTGCGTCAAAAGGCCTGATCTCAACGGATTCAGGGAAAAGACCCGACGACAACAATGCAGCAATGTCGCCGTCGGTAAAAGTGCAGGTCTCGAGCTCTCGATTTTGGAGGTAACGCTGGTCGAGGAAATCCTCTATCCCAGTCTTTTTAGTTAAGGTTTCCGACCGGATCTTTTTCCGAGTCATGGTCGGAGCTAATGAAGGAAAAGGCAAGATCGGAGAATTTACCTGGAAGAAGGGAATCGGAAGCTGAAAGCGTCGCCGGAAACCTTTTGCTCTCGAAGAAGATTGTGTGAAGAAAGAGGAGGTTAAAAGCTGTATTTAAAGAAAAGGGGAAGTTACAGAGGTGAGGCGAAATATCTTGAGACGTGGCGTCGTGGATGCAGATTTAACGGCCACGATTAAAGATGAGGGGTGATGTGACCCAAAAATTCAAATTTTCACAGCTGTAAGTTCTATCCACTTGCGAAAATTTGGGGGCAATTGTTATACCCCGAATTCTCGGTTAATAATCCAGGGCACAGGTAAAGTACAAAGTAACCCTGGATGAACAAAGGGCAGGTATGACCCAGGAATGGTATAACCCAGAATTTAATAGGTAAAGTTCAAATGACCCTGAATGTATCAGGAGTAAGGTAATGTCCCAGGATGTCACGTAAATCCAGGGAAATCCATATTTATTTTATTTATCTTGGTTATATTATTATGACCCGAGATGAGTCTAATCCAAGGATCACCTTCATTCTCTGCAATGACCCAGCATGTGGAAATGACCCTGCATGCTAGGACATTCGTCACTAACGTATTTTGTGCCTTTATCTAAGTGAAGACAGGTTGACGAAGTCTCCCAACGGTCGACATAAAACGAAGCTGGAGACTTTATTTAGCACGTGGTCAAAGTTTGTTAGCTGGAAACTCGGTCAACTAACTGAAAGAGACGTTGAGAAGGAGATCCCTAGAATATCGGAGAAGTTGTTGAAGATCTAGGAGTATAAATAGGACCCTTAGACTTATTTTTCAGCTCATTCGAGCTTTACTCATTGTATTCTCGTACTAATTTCTCTGCGAACTCATTGTAATTAACATTTTCAGTGATCAATAAATTGGTAGCGTGTGTTATCGCTACCCGGGGTTTTTATGCCGGCGGCGCCTTAGAGACATCTAAGGGCTAAGGGCTTTTCCCTAGTCAAAATCTCGGTGTTCCTACTTGCATTTCAGGTTACATTTGTGTTGCTAAAGTTTCTCAACTGATTTCATAAATAAACCTAAGTCTTTTGACCCAGGATTCTAGTTATTTGTCCCTGGAATTCTGCTGTTGTCCAAGGATTATTTCGAATTGTTTTCACATCTGAATTTTAGACACCTAACCTCACATTCAAATTTGGTTCAAACTTTGCTAATTTAACTTAAGTAATTTTTAGCCAAAACAATAACATCCAGACATGTTAAGGTATTGATTAGATTGCTTTCACCAGTGTACCCCACACTTTTAGACATATTCAGATATGTTCCACATATTTTCATGTGATTATGTTTGTGAATTTCACAAAGTATTTTATAATATTGATATCGACAACTGTGTTCCATGCAAAAAAAAAGAAGAACGTTAAATCATCCACCTTAAGGTCGATCTTTCGATACACAGATAAGGTCTCAGATTTAACAAAATAAGAAAAAAATCAAAACAAGTTGAAATTGTATAATTCACCAACAATCAGGTCGGTCTTGTGGACACACAGAGAAAGTACGATGAATTATACGAAACACCAAAGATAATAAAGCAGAACCTCAAATGAACAACTATCAGGTCGATCTTGTGGAAAAATGAACACATATATACATAATGACTTCTCATTTGCTTCTTTTCACATATCTTTTTCTATATCTTGAAATACATTTCATGATGTTGTCCACTAGATCAAGCCTCAGTATTTAGTATATATCACATTTGAATATGATTTGCCGAGCCTACCTAGCACATCAATCAATGATCTTAAGGCGTTTTCATCTACTTATCCATGAGTCAGACACGTAAGCCAATGTACCATAATTTCCCAATTTTTTCGGATCAAATTTCTCAATTTTCCATTTTTATATATTTTGCATGTATTCACATTCTTTACATCTATCCTCCCCCTAAAATGAAAAACTCTATTTTTGGAATTTTCAATTTTCAAACTAGACAAAATGTAAAGCAAAAAAATTTATCAACCGACATGGATACTTTCAGTTTGAAGTTTTCAACAAAAAACTGATTTTTTTAGAATAAATTAAGCATGATACTTCACCATCAGCAACTTGTTGATCACGGACATGTTTTCTTGAAATACCTGCACACACTGGACAAAAACATCTGTGTTCAAACTGACCCGCGCCTCTGGCTCTAGGTCGACTAGTGTCTTGACCACTCTTGGTAACCACCTTAGGCTTCCATTGCATCTGTGGTCTAATAAATTTTAATGAATCATGCTGATTAGCATTAACAAAACAACCTACATTTTTGTCAATTTTAGCTTCAGAAAAATGTTTTTGTTTAGCTTTAAAGCTAGTAGGGTGTGGTTCATTAAACACCATGCCTTGTGCATTCATGACTCGCACATATGCACCACCAGATGTTTGACCTTCAGCATGACCAGCAAACTTCAATTGTTGTGGACAATTGATAGCAAGATATCCCTTTTGGCGACATTGATAGCATAACCGCCTTGCTAACTTAGTTTGCTGTTTCAAGCCTTGCACATCATCACAAACATCATCGAAACCAAAATTATCACATAATTCATCAAAAACATAGAAACGATGTTTGTGCACCCATTGAGAAGTCTGGCTTCTTGGAGTTGAATTTGAACCATTTGAAGAAAAATTTGGTGACTTCTGACCAAATCGGTTAGAGTTTGAAAAAAATTTCTTCAAGTTCCTATCAACATCCTCCAACACAAAAACTTGAGCAACTTTATAAGCTTCAACGCAATATAGCGAAAGCTCTTTGTATGAATAAACAT
>JBCNJP010000177.1:148763-229260 GCA_039602395.1 Deinandra increscens subsp. villosa
AACTATAAAAATCTAACAATCTAGATCATTCTATCACAAATCAAGACCATCCATAGATGCGCAATTGGAATACCTACCTGTAGCAACAAAAATCACACGCAGAGGTTCGTTATTCACCGAGAAATCAGAGAAAAATAGTTGTGAGAATAATAGGGTTTTTTTCAGTGAAATGTATGTGGTCCGTGGGTTATGCAAACCCCAGATCAGATTCCTCTATTTATACCCAAAGTGGTCCGCCCGGCGTACCATATGGTCCGTCGGATCACTTTGTGACAAATAAGACCCTTCAACTTTTCAAATGTTTCATTTTTAACCCAAAACTTCAATTTCTTCAAAATTCAAACATGATGTGCCGATTTTAGCACCGATTGTGGTTTAATAATCAACAGATTTGTTGTTTCTGAATTCAGTTGATCAAAAATAACACAGAAGTAAAATCTTTTTGATTTTTATCAAATTTATATCAAAACACACTAAAATCTTTTTGATTTTTCGAACTTATGCTAAAACACACCTAAAATCTTTTTGATATTTTCTAAAATAAGCAAAACAGCAAATCAACAGAAATCAGGAAATTAAAATGCAATAAGTTATATTTTTGTGAGAAAGATCGCAACATGAGATCAGATCAGACATAACGCATCATACACATTGCAATTTCAAAATACTAAGCATGCAAGCCAAGCTGACTGAGAATACAACCATGTGATTTATTTCAGCTAAAGCAAGTCATTGTTTATAGCTTTCTGATATGAAATTAAGTATATTAATCGAGCATTTATAACATGGTACCCACACGATCAGGAATACTGGCAAACTGCTTATTTCATATTTTTGTGTTTTTCTTTATTCAAGCCAAGTTACTCGCAGCAGATTTTTCTTACTGATAATTGTAAACTTGCTTATACAGAAGTAATTGCCACAGAGATATCATGTTCATGATGTGTCTTGCAAAAAGAAAGCAGAACCCTAAACAAACAACAATCAGGTCGGCCGGTCGAGCACGCAGAGAAAGTCCGATTGTTTAGGAAAATAAAAAATATAAAATAAAGCAGAAGTTGTATAATCCAACAACAATCAGGTCGGTACTCACGTACACGCAGAGAAAGTCCGATGGATTATACGAAACACCAAGAAAAATAAAGCAGAACGTCAAACGAACAACGATCAGGTCGATCTTTCGATACGCAGAGAAAGTCCGATCGTTTGACAAAATAAAGAAAATCAAACAAGTTTAAATCTTTCAAAATAAAGCAAGCATACACCAGAACATCTCTTTATTCTGTTTTTGATATTTTCTCCTTTTATTTATGCCAGATTTACACAGTATCCATCACGGTTTGTAACCACAATTATGAAGCAAGCGTTATCTTTATATCATACTCACGTATATCAGACTACTTAGCACATTCAATCAAGTCAAACAAGTACCTACAGCCTTTCTTTCTACTTTATTCATGGCAGATAACGTATGCTGATGTACTATCATTTCTCACGAGGTTGGATCATATTTCTCAAATTTTCATTTTTCCAATTTTTTTTTATGCTTTTTCAATTTTTCAATACAAAAACACACACTATTTTTGTATTTTTCAAATATTCTCCCCTTAAAAAGCAGAAAAATAAAGCAAAACAAAAAACGAAAAAGAAATGATCAACTGAATCAGATTAGTTAGCATGCAATTTAGTAACCCCATTGATTTGCAACAAAAATTGAAAGCGAGTTTTATCAAAAGCTTTCGTAAACAAATCCGCTCTTTGAAAATCCGTGTGAATTTTCTGCAAATCAATTAATTTCTTTTCGTAACAATCACGGATAAAATGGTATCTGATGTCAATGTGCTTAGTTTTTGAATGCTGAACGGGGTTTTTCGTAATGGAAATAGCAGCTGAATTATCAATGAAAATGGGAGTAGTCAGAAAATTCAAACCGTAGTCGCGCAACTGCTGTTGTATCCACAAAACCTGTGAACAACAACTGGAAGCCGCCACATACTCCGCCTCCGCAGTCGACGTGGCAACCGAAGTTTGCTTTTTGCATTGCCAAGACACTAGTCTATCTCCCAAAAACTGACACCCGGCGGTTGTGGATTTGAAATTTATCTTGCATCCGCCATAATCTGAGTCAGAATATGCTGATAATTCAAACTTATTATCATTAGGGTACCAGATGCCAAGATCCGGATTACCCTTCAAATAAGCAAAGATTCGTTTTACTGCTATCATGTGAGAAGCCTTTGGTGCCGCCTGATACCTAGCACATAAGCACACAACAAACATTATATCAGGACGAGATGCAGTTAAATACATTAAAGAACCTATCATAGCCCGAAACAATGTTGGATCAATATTTTCACCAGATTCATCTGGTCCGAGACCGTGTGAAACCTGGATAGGTGTACTTGGGATCCGAACATCGCCAATCTTGAACCGTGCCAAAATGTCAGACACATATTTCGTCTGATGCAAAAAGATGCCTTTGGCAGATTGATGGACTTGAAGACCCAGAAAGAACCCCATCTCTCCCATAGAACTCATCTCAAATTTTGTTTGCATGACACGCTCAAATTCCTTGCATAAGCTGTCATTCGTGCTTCCAAAAATTATATCGTCCACATAAACCTGAACCAGCAATAGATCCTGCCCGAACTTTTTCGAAAACAATGTACAATCCACCTTGCCACGACTAAAACCGTTGTCTAGCAGATGAGTAGAAAGAGTCTCATACCAAGCTCTCGGGGCTTGGTGAAGACCATATAACGCTTTATCTAACTTGTACACACGGTTAGGAAAATCAGGATCATAAAAACCAGGCGGTTGCTTCACATAGACTTCCTCACGAATCTTCCCGTTCAAAAACGCACTTTTCACATCCATCTGATACACTTTAAATCCATGATATGCCGCGAACGCAAGAAATATCCGGATAGCTTCTATTCGGGCTACTGGAGCATACACTTCATTAAAGTCGATGCCTTCAATCTGAGAAAATCCTTGAACCACTAATCGTGCCTTGTTTCGGACAATGACGCCGCGATCATCCTTTTTACATTTAAAAACCCACTTCGTTCCACAAGGCTCTTTAGAGTTTTTGGGTAAATCAACAAGATGCCAAACGCCCAACTTTGTAAATTGCTGCAACTCTTCTTGCATTGCTTCTACCCAAGAAGCATCCTCCAGCGCTTTAGCAACATTAGAAGGTTCTACTTGAGACAGAAAGCATGAGTGAAAAACTTCATTCTGAATCCCGGATTCTCTGATTTCGGCAATCAAAGCATCAATATTTCCTGCCAATTGATTTCGTGTACGAACCCCCGAAGACGGATCTCCAATAATGTTCTCTTGAGGATGAATAGTGTTAATCCGAAGAATTGTTGAATCAGCAACTTCTTGAATATCTTCTAAATTTGTTAAAGATGCCTCTGCCCCTTCTGAACTTGATAAAACATCAATCGGTAACGAATGCGGGACAGAAGAGCTTGTACTTGGCAAATTAATTTGATCATCTACAGGTGTAGATTCAGCTTCATGAAACAGACTTTCATCATCATCAGAAGAACTTATAGTATCGAGACTAGAAGCACTCTGACTAGACGAAGTAACAGCAGTGCTTGAAAGCTTTGGAATCCATGAACCTGGACCAGGAGTTGCCAATGAATGTAGTATAGCAGCTACAATAACAGGGTCCTCCTCTTCCTCAGATCCAGATGGTGCAACCGTGAACGAATCAATGAGAGTCTTATTCATGTTGCCATACAACATATAAGTCATGAAATCGAGGAGCTCTGTAGAAGTCTAATTCATGTTCTAATTCATGGAATACTGAAGTACGAGGAGCTCGTACAACAATCCAATCATCAGGAATTTGGATTCCAGGTTTAGAATTAAGCACTCTGAACTTGTGAAAGCAGCAGTGTACTGCTTATCACAAATTTGAGAAACACTCAGCAAATTGTGTTGCAATTCTTGTACAAATTGGACTTTGTCAAATGTAATCTTCTCATTACCCATTTTGCCTTCACCGGTAATTTTACCCCCTTTATCGCCAGCAAAGGTAACATTTCCTCCTTGAATAGGTTTAACATCTGATAGCAAGGAAATATTACCCGTCATGTGCCTGGATGCTCCACTATTAACGACCCAAAAGTTGTTAACAGCTGGCTTTCGAGCACCCTGCACATTTTTAGCAGATAATTAGTGAGTATCTGGACCCAAGCTTTCAGCTTTGGGTCGACCGGTGTCTTCAGAAAAATCCTCAGTGGCTTTTGAGGTCATTTTAGGCAGCCACTTTTGCCTTAACCCAGAAACCGATGAACCAGTGGTAACATCACTTGAAGATGAACTATCAAATGATTGTCGAGTTTTGAAAAATTTTCCTCGTTTGAAGAATTATTTTGTGACCACTTTGTCATCGACCTGTTTTGGCTCAGAAACATTTTCAGATTTTTCTAAACTAACAACGGAAGCTCTTTTCTCAGCCAAAACCGGACAATGTTTCCTTAAATGACCCTTCTGATGACAATGATAACACTTTCTACGATCGACAAAAACTGCAGGAAAGTTATCTCCTGATTCAGTTGAAGTGTTACCATCAGTCATATGTTTAACCACTTGACTTGGTTTCTTAGCCCTAAATCTCCTAGATTTATTTTTGGGAAGTGGTTTAAACAAAGGACCAATATAACCATTTTGATTATAAAAGCCAAACTCATCAACTCCACAGCCTTCAGAATATCTTTTGGATTCACATTTGCTTTTGTTGTTTTCAAACAAACCAAAATCTTGTTCATAATGACCAAAGTCATCATAAAAATCATAGTCATCACAAAAGCCATATGATTCATAGTCAAATCTGTTTGATTTAGCAGAAAAGTGACCATCAGAATTATAAAAATTCCTAGGTGAATACTTTGAAGTTTTTGACTTTGAGAAAAATTTCTGAGCTTTTGGAGTGTGAGACTTGACAGACTTCTGATCATCAGAACTAGTTCTGAGTTTCAACAAAGAACCAGTTTTCACTTGTTCATGATCAGACACACATTTTTCATCTTTATCAGCATAAAACACTTTGGAAACTTTTGTTGGATCAACACAACATAATGGAAATGCCTCATCCAAAAATATGGTATCACTACCTTTCAGACAATACATTTTCACTTTCTTTGACGATTCACCAACTTCAGTTTTACCTTTCTTTTTGTCATCAGAATTCCCAAACTTGACATTTTTCTTGTCAGTTTGTTGAACTTTCTGAGGTTTCTTTTGATTGACCTTAGAAATTTCATTCAGAATGTCCAAATCCGATGCCATTAAATTTAGCTGATTTCGGTGGAGGTACCGGTATTGAGTTCACATCCGGTTTGGTGGTGTTACTTACAGTGACAGACTCACGTTCAAAAAACAAATCAGGTCCTTTTGTAAATTTTGTCATTTCAAATTCTTTCATTGTTTTTTCAGTTTCGATGATTTTCTGAGCAGCCTCTAAAGGTGTAAGTTTTACATTCACCGAAACACCAGATTCAGTTTTGGACATCAGTTTGACAGGCTTTCTCTTATGAGTGCCCGTGGATTTATCAGATGCACCCTCAGCAAACATTGAATAATCAAACACAACAGCTGGTTTGATTTCCGGTTCAGTTGGACCTTTGCCATGAACAATCGGTGGAGGAACTGAAGTACACCCTGATTCTTTGAGCACATCTTTTAAATTTTCATCTTTGCAAAGGAAACTTGCAAAGGAAGATGAATTCTTGAAATTTTCTAATTGTCTTTGAAGATCTAATATCTCAATGTTTAATTCAGAAATTTTAGAATTTGCTTCGGCAAGCTTTTTCTCACAAAAAATATAGTCTTCAGTTTTGTTATTTAACTCAATTTTTGTGCTCAGAATCACGAGCATGCTCACTTTTTAATTCAGCTTTTACAGCCTCCCACCTTTGTTTGTAAATGGTGACATTTTCTTCTGCTAACATGTATTTATCATAATACATGACTTTCTCAGCAGAAAGTTCTTTCAATTGATTAGCAGTTGTCATGCAAAATTCACAGATAGTAGAGTTAACCTGAATATCAGCCATAAATGCTTGATGACCATCAGCAAAGAAATCTTCTCCCGGAAGATCAGGATCATCTTCAACAGCTACATTTTTCTCTTTAGTGCATAGAAATGCAGACTCATCGGGACAATCTGCAGCCCAGTCATATGCTTCTCCAGTTTGAGATACCAAAGCTTTAGAATCTGAGTTTAATCCACCAGCATTTGTATTTGAACTTGATGGATTACCACTGCTTCCTGATGCTTTGTTACTCTGAGCAGCATATTTCTGATATAACTTCGAAGTCTCCTGTTTCTTTGCCGAGCTACACTCTTTTGCGAAATGACCATAATTTTGACAATTGTAACATCTGACTTTGGATTTATCAAATCCAAGCTTTCCTTCGGGATTGAGATCTTTTCTGCCTGTTCTCTTCATAAACTTCTTACCCCTTCTGACAATCATAGCCATAGACCAATTGATATCCATCAATTCTAAATCATCCGGGTCTATTTGTTCATAGTCTTCATCGGTCAATTCAGCACTAGTCAGTTTTCCTGCTATAACTCCATCATACGACGAAACCATCGCTGAAAATAATGCCATAAAGTCATTTGTTGTTTTAGCCGAAAAAGCACTTTGATTTGAAGTCGGAATAGAGGATGATTGGCTTAAATAAACCGGGTAAGTCACTGCAGCTTTTTGAGTAAAAGTATCACTTGTAGAACCCCGAGACACATTTGCTTGACCACTTGATGTATTTTCAACATAAAATGCAGTTGTTGGTGGATTTGGATTAGCTTTCGCTTTTGCATGCATTGTAGATGCATTCTCACCAAAATATACACCCGGATTTTGAACTTGAACTGGTTGAGATTTAACCCGTTTCATGTCTAACTCCCGAGCCAGCAAATTTCTTGTCAGATCATCATATGTAATGTCATCAAAACCCTTATCATGTGTCATAAGCAAGATATAACCTTCCCACGATGCAGGTAAAGCATCTAAGAGCTTTTCCTTCAGTTCACCCGCTTCTTTACTCACTCCGACTATATCCAGTTCACTCACCAAATGTGATAATCGAGAAATCAAATCATTAATAGTTTCATTTGGAACATGACAGAAATTGTCGAATTCCTTCAACATCACTTTTTTCTTACTCTTCTTATATTGTGCATTTCCTTCACATCTGTGACATAAAGCATCCCATAAAGCCTTTGGCGTTGAATGCATTTTGAATTGATGCAAAATATCTTTTGGTAAGGCCATTGATAAATTTGAATACGCCTTCTTTTCCAATTTAAAAGATTCATTTTCAGCATCATTCATCTTATTGTACGGCTTTACTTGACCAGCCAACTCACCAGTTTGAAATTTTGGAACTTCATAGCCATCCAACATTGGTGTCCATACCGTAACATCCGTTACACCAATGTATGATTCGTAGCGAGTTTTCCAATTATGAAAATCTTCAAATCTCATCAATTTCGGAACTTTGTTGGTAGTTCCAATCTCATTATCATAGTTCAGAATTGCTTGAACAGTTGAAGACATCGCTGCAAAAGCCTGGAACGGATCCATGATTGATTTCTTAAAAACTGTGCTGGCGGACCAGAATGACGATCTCCGGATCAGAATACAACCCGCGGACCAAGATACACTCAGCGGATCAGATTACAACCCGCGGACCAAAATACAATCAGCGGATCAAATCTTGTCACCGGACCAAATACGGATCAAATCGTCCGCCGGATTAGATTATGCGCGGACCAAGTGATACGCTGGAATAACTACTGCGGATCAGATGTGGTCCGCTGAAACTGCCATGGATCAGAATATGAAAAACAACTGAACGGACCAACTCCGGACCAGCTCCGGACCAGTTTCAAATTTGACAAAAACTCGAAATTTCTGGAAAATTTTGATTTTCCAGACTTCTAATCACTCCAGAACTCAACGAAAATGATCCAGAAACAATTTGAACGAAGAAAACATACTGAATTCACGTGAACATGAGTCGGATTAGACGAAATCTTACCAAAAACGTTGTTTCCCTCTCTAAACCCCAAATACCGAACTTTAGATCAATGCAACGAGCAATCCTAAGCTCTGATACCACTTGAGAAGACAGAATCGATCTTGCTAATGCATCATGATCACAGATTTGGTAAACAACAAGGTAAATAACACTTCGTTTATTGCTCAAACCTTCAGAGAGAGAGTTACAGAGAGTTACAGGTTACACCTTAGAAAACACACAGTTAACAGCTCAAAACCTCACAACTACTCTCTCTAAATGAGCTAAACATATATATATGTGTTCTGGCCAGCGGACCAACTAACCAGCGTACCAGATGGTCCGGCGTACCATCTGGTCCGCACCTGGTCCGCTGGGACCAGAAAACACAAACTAACTATTACAATGACACTTCACCTAGACCTAGCACTAGACACTGAAATATGCTTCAACAACACGACCGGTGCCCCCTGACTTGGCATGGCCCATGCCTAGGTTAGCACGACCCGTGCCATTCTCGGCTGGTCTATAAAAGGAGCAACTCTCTTCACTTCCAATTTGCTCAATTCTTCTCCCTCTCTTACACTAGTTACCATCGTTTCGGTTTTGAGCCATTTGATTTAGTGTTCTTGATCTACTCATCAAAGATTGTAAGAACTTCAACTTATCGTGATAATTGAATTGTTATTTGTCTATGAATCTTTCATTATCTAGTTAGCAAATATTTAGACTAACACTTGTCAGCCTCAATCTTTCAAGTGTTAATCAAACTCTTACACTCATTTGGGAATAAACGAATCTTTGGTGGGTTGGTAAACTGTTTCTGTAAACTTGCTTTAAGGTGAACTAATGATTTTATAAAAACTATTTTTGTTGAAAGTTTAATACTGATTTTCTGAACCAAACGTGCTCGCATCACAGACCATTTGGGAAGTCGAAATCCCAATGGCCGGACCTGTGACACTCGGTTGGGGGACGATGCACGTTCGAAGTCCTTATGTCTATGTAAGCAAACTCGGTTGACCATGCAAGTGCGGGCTGAAATTATTTGGTTGGGAATGGGGGTTGGTAATATTTTATCACTTCACGGAAGTCGAGATGGTACGTGTTGTGAACTTGGCTCTGGTCACGCCGGACGTGCATGCGCGAGTGCGGTGTGTGGAAGAAACGAACCTTAGTCCCTTAAAAAGATAATTTTCATAATAAAATAATTCGGCACGTAGGGTTGTTCCCCTGCTGGTTCACGACGGCGTGTCGAGTATGGTAAGTCAGCCGGGTCGAGGGACCCCGTAACTAAGTGGCATTAACTTCACTATATTTGTTTGCCAACAGCACAGCTCCCCGGGGTTCGTACTCCTTGTAGACAATCACCTGGGAGAGTAGTGATGCTAGACTTGAGGCTGAGAGGCGGTCCTGCTACCTGTTGGTAAATAATCTTACGGGAAGGGTATAAATTACGGGTTACCAACATCACCATTGATAAGTCTCTCAAATGATATTTTCTGCGACCGAGGCTGAAGATTGGCCAGGTTAGACGTCAGCAACGGTGAAGTATCAAGAGCCTTCATTTTCTTGTGTGTCTTTGAACGATCCCGATTCAACTTACCACCAATATACTGCCCACGATTGGTGCACTTGCCCGTGAACGTGGTGAAATAGTAGTAGTTCAAGTAAATCTTGTTTATAAATTTAAATGCTTAACTGCTAAAAGGTGTCACAAAATAATAATAAATTTTTATACTCACTACAGCACACTAAGCTTTTTGGCGCCGTTGCCGGGGACATAAAACGAGGATTTAAACCGTCTTAAAATTAAGACGCATTCCTTTTCAAGCCCTACCTTATTTTCAATCCATCGTTCCCCCACTTTTATTACCCTATTCATGTTTCACATCGACGACCATCCATGGTATCCCTTTCGGCGCAAAGTCCAAATCAGCTTGCTTTTGCAAAGAGAATCGCCCTAAAAAGGGTGATATCAGTTTTCTTTCTATGCAACCAGAGATTCAGTGACCCCCTTTGATGCAAGCCAGAGATTCAGATCAGAGATCCCCTTTCACCTATAGTACGTCCCTTTTGATAAACCCCATCACATTTTAGAGAAGAACGAAATTTGAATTTCAAATACACGCTTGCTCTCAAACCCTTTATCCATTCTCGATCACCTCCATTCTTCACCTAATTTCATGGATTGTAGTGGTGGGTAGTTTCGAAATTAAGAAGTGGAACACAATGACGCTTTGGTTTGGGTTAGTATACGAAACCTAACATCAATACTATGGCATTTGTTACTTCTAACTTCGATATCATATCTTAATTCTTGTAGTTTTGGTGTTCTTGAGGATGACATTAGTTCGTCGGGTTTAAATTTGTGTTTGATACTTGTTTGTTTGATTCTAGAAGTCAGGACGGATTTTATATCATCTTTGTGATAGTCGTTCTATATTTTGTGTTTGATTTCATCAATTTTTTATATTGTTTCTCATTTTTAGCTCTCGAGATTGGAAGGCGAACTGTTGTTGGTTTGTTTGATTATGTTGAAGATTGTACTCCTGATGGTACAACAATCTTACTCATTTGTATTTATTATTTAGTCACTGCTGTTAGCTTGTTTAATTACTAATGAATAGCGGGTCAATTTTGGTTATATTTTATCTTTTACAATCATGTGGTGTTAAATATAAATTACTAGCCAGAAAGGAAACATGCTAAAAATATTTCAATAAAAAGTTTCATTAAAATGTTAATGGAATAATATAGTTTGGTGATCATACGTGCACCAAAACTATTTTGGCTTGTTAACCAAACCTAACCTAACCTGTAGACTGTTCGTTTTTGCGATCCCTATTTTATGGTATGTCCTGTATTTAACTGTATGATTGAAGTAAGTGAGGGTATATTGCCAAGTTGGGAAAGCAAATTAAGGGAAGTTTGCACTAGATGTTGCTGTTAAGACTCTCGGCCTGTACAAAGAGTATGTTCCATTATCTTTTATAACTACACTATCATCTGCAGATAGTGATAACAATTTGGATTTTTGTAAAGTTCTTCATTGTGAATTTTCCGTGGTTCTTTTCATCCAAGAATTAGGTAAACATAGCCCTTAGGGCTAATGGTTTTGGCTGTCAAAATACACTATTGTAGGCATGGGTTTTTAAGGGTTTTTGGGTGGTTAGAGTATAACAAATTTAGCATAAAAATGTTAGAAGGGAATAGGGTTTCACTCTTGGTTTAAAAATGATTTTAGAACCTGTTGGAACCTGTTCGATAAATTTAAAAATGATTTTAGAACCTGTTGGATTTTTTATTGTACACATTGTTCTTCATAGTCAAGCTATCGAGTTTATAATCTTTGAGGTTAATAAATATTAAATGCGGATCTTATTAGAAAGAGAAGTATTGATCGAAAGTTTAATCTGTTATTATGATTTATGCAGCTATTTTGCAACACCTTATTCACTACCTAAACTGGACATGATTGCAATTCCTGATTTTGCTGCTCGGGCCATGAAGAACTATGGTTTAGTTACATACCGAGAAACAGCTCTGCTTTATGATGAGAAGCACTCTGCAGCCGCAAACAAGCAGAGGGTAGAATTTTAATTTCATATTCAGGATCCTATTTCCATCAGTCCCAACTGAACAACCGACTAACCAAATTAACTATTTTTTTTCAAGTGGAAAATGTTGTAGCTCATGAACTTGCACATCAATGGTTTGCCAATCTTGTAACTGTGGAGTGGTGGACACATCTATGGCTGAATGAGGGATTTGCCACTTGGGTATTTAAATCAATCATGCAAGATGCTATTTTGTCAATAATGTTTATGATCTTGCACTTAACATGTTATGTTAAAAGGGCATAATACCATGTCCTTTTGACATACAAGGCAGTATCCCTCCATCCATTTTTATAATGTTTACCTCCTCTTTCAGCAACTCCTTGGCAACAATCGTTGTATTTAGAATGTGGCCACAACACTCATTTTAATTTAAAAAAAAGTTTAAATTTCAAAAGTAGTTGGTTCACGTATTTTAATGACATGACAATTGACTTTCAAAAGTCAAACTGCCCACTTTTGAGAGTATGAATTAGAATTTTAAATGCTAATTATTTGTATATTCATGTTATGTTTTTTAAAATAATTTTAGAACTTGTTGGGTTTTTGATCGTACACATTGTTCTTCATAGTCTTGACTAATATTTATCATGTTTAAGAAACCATGATTTAGGATAATAGTTTCATGTTGATTTCCTGTTTGTGTTTCATTCTGTTTTTATTTTATTTTATTTTATTCTTTTTAGCGAGATCAACATCATGTAGTATGGTTGGATTCTTATTCTTATGGATTAAATATTTATGATAACAGTTTCATGTAATGAGTTGATCAATAATATAATAAGAAGCACATTTGTGAGTTGATATGAAGCACAGTTGTGGGATAGCAATTGTAAAAAAGGTCGGAGCAGGAAGGAAAGACAAGGTTTGAAATTTGATACTAAAACAACATGATTGAAAGATAATAACGTTAAAATATCAGTTGATGAGTTATCTATCTACACCATCTCCCTTTAAACTCACTCATGGACAGGTATGATAATTCAATTTGTGCCTTACAAAATAACAGTTTTATATGTTTACTTGCACAATTACAGAAACATTATTTGAATTTGCAGCATGATCATTATCAAATCAAAAGGCGATTGTTGCTATATTTGATTTGGTTTAAGCCCAAATCCTAAGGTCCGTTTGCAGATTAGTTGTTTTCTTGGTTTAATATTATCTTTTTATATTGATATTTATTGATGACTTAACTGATCTTTGTTTGAACTTATTGCAACTTGAATTCACAGCCTTAAATTCATCATGGATACTTAATGTTAGGCAAGGAAAATGGGTTGTTCAGGCTAAACAGGTTATATATTGAGTGGTCAGAGCTGACTGGGTATATATTGAACGGTCGGGTGGCTTTAGTTCACCCAAATGTTCTGATTTCATATAAAATTAAGATGATTATTATTGATTACAAATCATATAACTTCAATAATGAGTTAGAAGTCTTTATGCATTAAAATATATACTTATTTGATGTTTGACTGACCCATGTAACCTTTTTCTTATTAAGGGAATTTAACCCATCCATATTCTGGTTCATCCCATTCATAATAGTTCGATATGGTATTCTAATTCAACCCATTCAATATAATATTCTTATTTGTACATACTACATGATATGGAAAGTTGCTATTGATGACAATTTATAAAGTTTTGTTTGCTTCTATTGTGTTTTTTTTTGTTTATGTATATAGAGTAAGGCGGATCTAAATGATGAGAAAATGGGTTTTAGCATTGTTGGTGAGACCTGCTGGATTTACATCCGAAATTTACCAAAAGTGAGAATGGCTTACCCTATTCAGAGTAACATGGAAGGGAGCCGTTATGAACCATTTATGGGAGTCTAATTTTACTCCTATAAAAGTTCTTAGGCAATATGCTATTCATTAACCATTTGCTTTGTTCCCATTCTTCTCAAAATAAGGTCTTACTTTCGTCCATGAGCATTAATTGATATCAATTATGTACCTTCGCTATGATTTAGGGTTTTAGTTATATACACACTTAATTGAACGTGACATAGAATTTTATGATGCAGAAGGTTTAGGCCTATGGGATTCAAATTTGGTCCGCAAATATACAACTCCATATTTTTATTTTGCTTGTTGACCACAAGTATTGCAGTGAAAAGGTACCCTTTCTACTCTTATTGACCCGTTTTTTTCCATCTATACTTTTTAAGTATCAAGAACTTTAAAAATATTTCAATTTTCTTTGTGGTCTCAATTTTACGGTGTATGAATCTTTAAAAGACTGGCCAGTTAAATAAAGCCGAGGACATTGAGTTGGTTGTCACAACAAATAACATGTGTGGCTGCAGCTAGAACTGTGGGTCAAACCGTTTGATCTAGCTGAGGAACCTAAGGGTTCAAAAGACGTTAAAGTTGGACAAACCATTGCCATAACATTTAGTTTTCTATGTTATAGAACTGAAACGTTACTAATTATCTCAATTTGAAGTCATGAACAGTTGTGCCTTTTGTACCAATAATCAAACTGCAGGAATTCAAACTCTATTCTGGCCTATGATCCAAATGATAGCTCCTAAGTTGTATCTCAAATCGGGCATAGTGAAAATATTTGGTGCTGATCTTGATTATTATCATAGCATTCTTTCATTTGTATTTGCTTTACCAAAGGTTTAATTATTTTTTCAAGTTTATTTTATAAAATATGCACTTTTGTGAATAAGCCTTAAATGAAGCGTATATAAAGTTTGGTCAATATTTAGCATTTTTAATTGGTAACAATTATTAAACTTTATTATTTTCATTGATTTTTTCCTTGTACAATTATCTTCTACTTTGTTAAACTTAAAAAAATAACCGTGAACAGGTTTAATATATGTTGTATTTACACCATTTAATTTAAAAGATTGATATTTATTAAAAAAAAACTCAACAATTAAAGTTTGAAGTTGTTTTCAAAGTTAAAAAAAATTGTATGAGTGACTTCACGTAAATAAAGTGGTACTAGAACTATATTTATATATTTGTCCGAGAGTTTGAATTTAATGTCATGTTGATGCTTTCACAAGCAATTTCACGTTTGAAACTGAAGGGACTTACAAGGTTATAAAGGTGTTTCTATTAGAGATGTTTTTATGGTCATAAGATCATAAGTATTAGGATTAGCACTAGCATTTCCTTATTTGAGTCTTTTCTTCTCTATTTGTTTTTGTTTGTACACTTCACATTCTTTTAACATAATTTAATAGTAACTATTGTGTGATATTGCGTTTTATTTAAGTAAGAAACCTGTTGAAATTCGTTATATACTGATTGGTCATTTAACTGTTTGGAAACAAATATTTTCATAAGTTAGTAGCTATACATAGCTTCTTTGACAATTCTTATATACGTGTAAATATGTACATATATTTTATTATAGTTCTTATCTGATACTTATAACAAATTTAAGGTTATAACCACATGGGTATTGCGAAACAATATAGACTTCCTTTCTTTATCTTATACATGTTGTGCAGAAGACATACGACATGTAAGGGTTCTTCCTGCCCTTTTATCTTGTAAATAGTCGCCATCGTCATTATAAATTGTCGACGCGTCGCATCGTGCTAACAGAAACGTATATTACGTTGTAAATTTTTGTCGCCACCGAACGCACTAACATAAGTCAAATAATGCGCTATACACTGTTGTCCGCCGCAACACGCGAGTACCCTACTAGTATATATATATATATATATATATATATATATATATATATATATATATATATAGGGTTAGGTTCAAATGAGAACTTTTTTCTTTGAGAACTTTTAAGAACCATTATGAGCCACTAATTTTCGGGGGGGGGGGGGGGGGGAAGCATTCAAATTCATGGGGTGGGGGGGATTTCCTTATATATAACTTGTGGATCAGAATGGTTCTCAAATATTCTCAAACCCAATTGGTTCTCAAATGATCCTCTCCCTATATATATATATATATATATATATATATATATATATATATATATATATCATAGTTTTTCTTCAAATTTATTTTCTTAAGCATTTAAACTTTTAACCACTTGGTGATTTTCTAAACTTTTAAAACTTTCATTTTCTTTATTTTTATATAGAATGTACATCAACACTAAGTAGTGTCCTAATCAAACACCACTTAGACTAGTTTTCCTTTTTCTGTACTAGTTTACTTTGGTTACTACTGATTCTTGTTTATTTTTCTACTTTCAGGTGGTGTATGAAAGTATAATCAAAAGACATAGTCAAACCACTCCCTGAACCAGAAAGATTTCTACACAGCAGACTTCGATCTCGTTCCAAAACTGTTGCTGAAGTCATCAACAAGCCAATCCCAATGGCTCAAGAGCGGACCGTTGACTACTTAAGACCAAAGGTAGTCAATTTTGGTGCAACCATTGCTCCTCCTGGTGTTGAATCTAATAACTTCGAAATTCGACCTCAGTTGGTGCAGATGCTCTAAAATTCTGCTACTTTTCACGGTTTGCCCGATGAAGACCTTCATTCTCACATCACAAACTTCCTTAAAGTTTGTGAGACATTCATGTCCAATGGAGCCTCTGATGACGCCGTTAGACTTCGCATTTTTCCTTTCTCACTCAAGGACCGTGCGAAAACATGGCTGAATGCTCTGCCCAATGGTTCTATCACCACTTGGGACGAGCTCGTTCAGAAGTTTCTTTACTAGTACTTCTCTCCTGCCAAGACAGCCAAGATCCTGACAGAAATCAATTCATACACTCAAGAAGAAGGAGAATCGATGTATGACACGTGGGAACGCTTTAAAGAACTCTTGAAAAGTGCCCTCATCATGGTCTCGTGATCTGGTAACATATCTCAATCTTCTACAATGGTTTGCACCCACAAACCCGCCAGATTCTCGACTCAAACTCAGGTGGCATTTTAGGGAATTGAAGTCCTGAGGAAGTTTTCAAAAAAATTGAAGATATTGCTCAAACCAGCTTTCAGTGGCACACTTCTCGCAGTGCCAAAGCAAAAGCTCCATGTATGCAATCTCTAGATGAAGCCACAGCCCTCAAATCTCAAATTGAAGCCTTGACTTCCAAAGTCAAGAAGCTAGAGACCTGCAAATCTACAGAAGTTGCTCCGCAGTGCAAAGGGTGTGGAGGCCCACATAAAAACTGAAGTTGTATGGTGGATGGTAAACCCGAATATGTCAATTTCATACAAAACTAAACCCGCCAGCAATACAGCAACAATTTTAAGTGGAGGAACAGTCAGAACTCTGGGTGGAGAATCAACGGGAATAGTCAGTAGCCAGGTAGCACCAAAAACTTCTCGCAACAGCCACGGCAAAACAACAACTACCAAGGTAGCAGTTCATCCGATGGGCTCGCTCGCCTTGAAGAATCAATATCGCTGATGTTTATAGAAGCTGAGAGGAAGATGGAGGAGAAGTTCAGTAGCAATGATGCTGAACTTCGAAACCATTAAGCCTCTATCAAGACGCTCGAGAAGAAATTCGGCGAAATAGCAAAAACGGAAGATGAAAGAGCCCCAGGTTCTCTCCCTAGCAACACAGAACCCCAAAGCTATGGTAAATGCTATCACACTCCGAAGCCGAAAGAATGGACAGGAGGAAGCTTCTCCGAGCTCAACAACACCAGCCCCACCTTCTCAAAAACAATATGAAGCACCTATCCCTATAACGGTGGAAGAAGTCATGAAAGATCTAAAGGTTCCTTATCCCAGCAGGCTTAACAAAGCGAAGAACGAGGAGCAGTTTGGTAAGTTCATGAGCCTTCTAAGACAATTACATATTAACTTACCTTTTGTTGAAGTCCTTTTTCAGATGCCGAAATACACAAAATACATGAAAGACTTCGTGACCAACAAGCGCACGATCGTGGAACTCAACTCCATCAAGGGGGAAGAATGCTCTGCAATCCTTTAAAGCACTATTCCCCGAAAGCAGGTAGATCCTGGAAGCTTCACACTACCTTGTGTAGTGGGGGACATCGAAGTTTCAAATCCACTTGCTGACTTGGGGGCTAGCATAAACCTTATACCATCCTCCATGTTCAACAAGTTGAACCTCGGTAAACACACTCCTACCAGGATGAGCATCCGGCTAGCAGACCGGTTAGTCAAGTACCCTTCAGGTATTGCTGAGAACTTCCTAGTTCAAATAGGAGAGTTTGTTTACCCTGTCGACTTTGTCGTGCTGGATACGGAAGAAGACAAGGAGGTACCCCTTATCCTCGGAAGGCCGTTCCTCGCAACAACCATAAGCAGGGGTTGGCATGAGGAGCAGCACTCTATTGATCAAGTCAAGTTTGGCGACCAGGAAGCAACTTTTGACGTAGTTAAGAAATTGGATAGCACTCTACAGGTGATGGACAACATCGAGTCAGGTCTGGAATTCGCATATCTAAGAATGGAGGATGACTCTCCTCCACCTTCATTCTTCTAGACTAGGACTGCAGGTTTAGCCAGCAGACCCGTACACTACATGTGGCATGCCATGGCGGCTCACCATGGAAGTCTAAGGTAAAAGAAAAGAAGAATAGGACGAACTTAAAGGAACACATCTTTAGGACGGTCAAAATTCTGCCCCTTCCTTTTTTTTCACTTTTTTTTTAGATATCTATCATAATTTATATTAGTTCAGTTTTTATCTTTCAGTACTAGGAGTTTAGTACTAGAGATCAAGGTTCGCCTAGTGTAACTCTGGACTTAGACCAGAAGAAAACATTCCTGCTGAGACGCGGGCAGATTTACCAGATCTCCAGTACGAGTATTTTATAGTTTAATTTAGTCTTGTAGGTAATGAATAAGGAAGAAAACCAGAAGGAGCGAGAAAGAGCCAGGAGTTTCGGTTAGGTGATGCAACCTTAGAAGCACTACGCATATCTGATCAATATAGTCGGTGATAATTTCCTTACCCTTAAACTATTTAAATCACATATTTTCTATATTTGTGCAATCAATAAGCACATTGAGGGAAATGTGCAATTTAAGTGTGGGACGGGATTCTCAATCTTAGCTGGAAATACGCAACACTGAACTTTTGCTTTGCCCGATTTTTTTTTTTGAAAATATGCCAAAATTTGTTTGAATAAAAACTATGTTTTCCAAACATAAAAGATTCAAACCATTTGTGACGTTCGACGTATACATTGAGGTATTTTTTGGTCAGCAAACTAAACCTAAAGTTTATTTTTATACAACTGGTACTTAAAATCCTTTTTCTCACATTTTCAAAGAGTATTTGACCCCGTAAATATCTAACATGCTCATCCTCTGCAAAAATAGTGAGAAACCAGGTAAATCATTCAAGCCAGAACTTGGTAAGGGTATACAGTCCAAGATGGAAAAAGTTGGGAAACATGTTTTCATATAATTGAGGCCCCTAGGATAAACCCCTATTCTCTGTTTCACCCCAAAAATTTCTTTACCTCCAAAAATATCCCCTAGTTAACCCCTTTGAGCCTAAACCTTTCGTTTCTTAACCCGCATATTTATTTGCATAAACCCCTTTTCCTTTAAACAACCTTTTTTTGCACCAAGATTTGCATACCGCAAATCTTTGGCGGAGTTCTACACCCCCTTTTATTTCCGTAAAACAAAATATTTAGAAGAAAGTTTGTCAGAAATAAGTAACCCCACTTATCATCAAGATATGATATCATCTGCCTGGACGATTGCTGTAGAAATATGTCCGATTCAAGAATACATATATGCTGGTACAATTTCTATTGGTCTAACAAAAATTTAAAAAAAGAGAAAAAAGAGAAAGTTTTAGTTTTTGCTTGTGGAAATAAAAGAGCAAAGCTCTTTAGAGTTACTATCTTTGGTCACAAAACCTCAAAGATAAACTTTTCAGAAAAATCTGAGTTTTGCAACTTTTTACCCCTTTTACACCAACTTCCAAACCCTTAGCCCAAGCCTACCCTCAAAACCCGTAAGCCCTCATGATGACAACATGGATTTCGACGAGATCTGTGGCGGATTGATCCTTCACAAGCCTATGACCTTTGTTTGATCTCACCCTGGTATGAGTGATCCCTCAAAGTCCGTACATATACTTACCCGAGTGTCGAGTGATCCCTTGTGAGGTGTACATAGTTGTATAAATCTAAACTTTCCAGTAGGTGTAACTGTCACCTTTAATACTTCAATAAAACAAGAATAAACCAACCAAATGGATTAACGCATCGAAGTAATTGGGGAAATGTTTTTAGGCAAGTGATAGGTCCACAACAGGTCAAGGTAAAAATCAGAAAGGTGAATGACGGCAATTTTCTAAGTTTGCTTGAGGGCAAACAAAAGTCTAAGTGTGGGGATGTTTGATGTACCTTGAATTATACATATTTTCTAAGCATATATCCTCACGTATTGGGTAAAATATGACTAACTATTTAAAAAAACGGTGTTTTTGTCTTCATTGTAGCTTTTCAGGTTTTAGCACACCCCGTGCCACACCCAGCACGCCTAGTGCCCAAGCCAGCTTAAGCCCCGACAACACCAGCAAAAGACACACACCATGTTTCTGAATCGGCTCTGCACCACACGAACCGTGCCCCACCTAGCACGCCCCATGCATCTGATGCACGAAGATTTGGAGATCGTCGGTTTGACTCAACACGCCCCATGCCACTAATGACTCGACCGGTGCCCCTTACTTGGCACGGCCCATGCCTAGTTTAGCACGGCCCGTGTCATTCTTGGCTGGTCTATAAAAGGAGCAATCTACTTCACTTCCAATTTGCTAAATTCTTCTCCCTCTCCTCCACTAGTTTATCATCTTTTCGGTTTTGAGCCATTTGTTTTAGTGTTCTCGATCTACTCATCAAAGATTGTAACAACTTCAACTTATGGTGATCATGAATTATTATTTGTCTCTGAATCTTTCATTATCTAGTAAGAAAATCTTTGGACTAACACTTGTCAGCCTCAATCTTTCAAGTGTTAATCAAACTCTTACACTCATTTGGGAATACACAAATCTTTGGTGGGTTGGTAAACTATTATATTAACTTTCTTTAAGGTGAACTAATGACTTTATTAAAACTCTTTTTATTGAAAGTTTATTACTGATTTTCTGAACTAAACGTGCTCTACGTATCACAGACTATTTGGGGAGTCGAAATCCAAAGGTCGGACCTGTGACACCCGGTCGGGGGACGATGCATGATCCGAAAGGTGACTCGTGTCCCATGCTACGTGATACGTTCGAGGTCCTTATGTCTATGTAAGCAAACTCGGCTGACCACGCAAGTGCGAGCTGAAAGTATTTGGTTGGGGGTTGGTAATATTTTGTCACTTCACAGAAGCCGAGATGGTACGTGTTTGTGAACTTGGCTCTGGTCACGCCGGACGTGCATGCGTGAGAGTGGTGAATGGAAGAAACAACCTTAGTCTCTTAAAATATAATGTTTATAATAAAATAATCCGGCACGCAGGGTTAGTCCCCTGCTGGTTCATGACGGCGTGTCGAGTACGGTAAGTCAGCCGGTTTCAGGCACCCAGTGACTAAGTGGCATTAGCTTCACTATATTTGTTTGCCAACAGCATAGCTCCCCGGGGTTCGTACTCCTCGTAAGCGATCACCTGGGAGAGTAGTGATGCTTGACTTGAGGCTGAGAGGCGGTCCTGCTGCCTGTTGGTAAATAACCTTACGGGAGGGGCATAAATTACGGGTTACCAACATCACCATTGATAAGTCTCCCAAATGATATTATCCGCGACCGAGTTGATCAAGGCACGAGTTTTTAGTGTAGCTTATTTATAGTTAAAAATCATTTTACTTATTTTACTAACATCTTCACTTGAAGATTGACCAGGTTAGACGTCAGCAACAGTGAAGTATTAAGAGCCCTTCTTTTCCTTTGTGTCTTTAAATGGTCCCGATTCAAGTTACCACTACTATACTGCCCACGATGGGTGCACTTTCCTGTGACTGTGGTGAAATAGTAGTAGTTCAAGTAAATCGTGTTTATAAATTTAAAAGCTTAACTGCTAAAAGGTGTCACAAAATAACGATAAATTTTATACTCACCATAGCATACCACAAAGAAAGTCTGATCGTTTGAGAAATAAAGAAAATGAAAAAAGTTTAAATATTTGTAAAATGAACACATGTGTACACAGTGACTTCTCATTTCACTTTTCACATATCTTTTTCTTGATATATCTTGAGATACGCATCAAGATTTTGTCAAGTAGGTCAAGCATCAGATTTAGTGTATATCACATTTATATACTTTCTGATTTGCCAGCCTACCTAGCACATCGAGCAATGGTCTTCTAGCTTTTTTCATCTAGTCTATCCATAAGTCAGACAACATTAGCCAATGTACCATCATATTCCAATCATGTCAGATACAATTTCTTATTTTTCAATGTTTTTGTCTTTTGAAATTTTCTCCCCCTAAAAATGACAAAATCTATTGTTTAGATATTCATTTTTACCATTTGAAAAAAAACACACTATTTTTGTATTTTCAAAGAAACAAACTCCCCCTCAAACTGAGACGGAGTGAAAAACCAAGAAAATTGATCAACCAACACGAATATTTGCAATTAAGCTTTTTGAAAAACACAAGATTTTAATAATGATTTGGAAATTCAATTTAACTTGAAACACAGATATTCCACCACCAGCAATTTTGCAATTACCGATATGTCTTCCTAATATACCTATTGACACCAAATAAAACATTAGTTGCTCTGGGATCGACCTGATTCAACAGAGTCAGGTCGCCCGGTGACTTCCACAAAGTCTCTGTTGGCGTTGGAAACAACTTTTGGTTTCCATTTCATTGAAAATTTTTATTTTTTATCAGAACCTGAAAATGTTTCAATCAGCGTCTTTGACGAAGACGACTGACTAGTTGTTTTAAATTTCGGGGACCATGGTTCAACAAAACTTTTACCATGTACATCCAC
This sequence comes from Deinandra increscens subsp. villosa, assembly GCA_039602395.1. Lineage (NCBI taxonomy): Eukaryota > Viridiplantae > Streptophyta > Magnoliopsida > Asterales > Asteraceae > Deinandra > Deinandra increscens. Next base: position 171,333 of record JBCNJP010000177.1, read on the forward strand.
ATATTTTGCATTGTTGTGGATATATGAGTCGTTAGACAATTTGCCGCAAAATGTCCAGGTCGACGACATAAATAATAAATTCTTTCCCGAAGTGGTGATGAAAATTTTAAAAAATGTTTTGATTTCCAACTATGATTCGTAGATGGAGAATCATAGTAACTACAAGAATGATCAGAAGCAAATGAATCAAAGAAATTATCAGATGAATCATACCTAGGAGATGATATTCGTGGTAAGTAGTAAGAACCACTTGAAGAACCTCCTGAATGATAATGACCATTTCTTGATGTATACACATTTGACTTCTTCTGTTGATCTTGCTTTTGTTGATTCTGAACAAGTTTAAGAAATTGTTTCTTCTTTTGTTGTTGAGGTTGATGAACAGACTTAACAACAACTTTCTTCTGTTTCGTGTTGACTTTTGCACTGAGACATCCTTAACTTCATAACCCAAACCTCTGTGCTTTAACTCTGTAATCTTTGATGACTCAACTTTAGAATCAGAAACATTCCTTTTAGTAGCTTTTCTAGTAAATTTAGCTTTAATATCCTTCAACTTGTTCTCATGAATCAGAGATTTATCAAGTTCAGCTTCAGTTGAAGTTCTAATAGACTTCTTACTATTATGAAATATCTGCTTATCTTCCAAAAATGATGAACCATCATCAAATTTTGGAGCGTTGCCAGCTTCAAATATCTTCTTTCTAGACCTAGATTTCCTTTTCTTTGTAGGAGCGGGAGTTGCAAACTTTGAATAGTCATAGATTTCTGCATTTGGATTCACAGAAGTAGATGGAATACTTGACACATCAACTGGTGATGGAACTTTATGTAAATCATTCTTAACACTTTCCTTATTCTTATCCTGTTTGTAAATGTAATTCAGAAAAGTCGGAGACAAATTACAATTATTTACCTGGCGTTGCAAATCCGGAATCTCAACTTCTAATTCAGAAATCTTCACTTGAGTATCCAACAAATCTTTTTGAGAAGCAATGAATTGTTCTAACAACTCATTATATTCATACTTATGTCTTTTCTCAAGTCACACTCTTCCAAAACTTCTTCGGTAACCTTTTCCCATTTCTTCTTGAAATAATCAACATCTCTTGTTAAAATTTCGTTCTTTTCTCGGAAAAGAAAATTTTCATCTCGAAGTTTTGAAAGCTCTTCTTGAAGACTAATTATTTTCTCAACAGCTTCAACAGCAATCTGTCAGGACCAAATTTGAGCCTTTACTCATCCAATACACAGATTCAAGTGCGGAAATCATGAATCCATGATCAAATCATAGTGTTTGCTTGTTGAAATCCTTAGATTTCGCCTCTGAAACTCAAGAACACGAGAGTTTTCACAAACAAGTGCTCTCTCTCTTCAAACAGCCGTCCAGAAGCTTTTTTAGGGTTATTCTAGTGTGGCTATTTATACCGGAAAGAGCATAGGTCGTGATTGCACTGAAATCAAGAGAATGTTATTGAAGTTAGAGAAATTTATGACATCAGACTGACGAGATCGCCAAGAACAACTCTGAAGTCGCCAAGAGCAATGTGAAGTCGCCAAGGCTGGTTGGTGACCTCGCCAAGGCTTGGTGAGGTCGCCAACCTTGGTGAGGTCGCCAAGGTTTGGCGAGGTCGCCAAGGTTTGGCGAGGTCGCAAGCCCAGATCACCAAGAGCAAGTCTGGTGAGGTCGCCAGCTTGGTGAGGTCGCCAAGAATGTTGGTGAGGTCGCCAAGAAAGTTCAGAAATCACTAAGTACACTCCGGAAATGTCAATTTTCATTATTGAATCATTAAGGGTTGTTATTACAAAGACACAGTTAATTATTAACATTGGCCAAGTAATTTATCATGAAATGACCCAGAACTTGGATTCAGACATTCACACTGTAATTGAACATGTACCAGGGCAATTTCTTCAATATCAATAATCAATACAAGTTAAGACATTAAACATGAAATACTAAACATCAAACACTTGTGTGATTAATACAAACATCAAGATAATTGTCCAAGTACAAGATACAAGCAAAGTGAAAGATATACAATTGAGCACAAAAGCAAAGGATGCTATGTTTGAGTTGCCACCAACCCTATAAACTTCTTACAAATTCCCCCTTTGGTGGTAATACAAACATAAGAAGAAAACTAGACAACTATCTGAGTTGACCAAGCAGCTTCAGCAAGAATCTCCAGTACTTTCGGGCAAGGTTCCTGTAACGATCATCTAAGCAAACGATCCGTGCATCGTACAGTATCCATAGATCTTCCCGTGAAAACTTCTTCAAGTCAGAATAGTGCCACATTTCAATCATCCTTTCACTACCTCGAGAGAAATAGCAGATCCCACGACCACCCATGGCCCAGTATTTTAAGGTACTCAGGCTTTCCGTTTTCATCTTCCTTGCAGCAATACACTCCCAACACCTCCATCTTAGAAACAAACCAAAGTAGTTTGCATCCACTATCTCGTATGGCCTAAGCCTTCGAGGGATGGTGTCCAGGCGACTGTAGAATAACCATTTAAGGTAGCTTCTATGCAGCAGTCTCAGTTCGATTGCTGCGAAGAGTCTTATTGTATTGCCATCTTCCCTTTCAATTACCAGCTCATGAGTGTCCCCACTGTAGTACCAACAACTTATAGGGTTGCTTTTCTGATCACCTGTTATTTTCTTTGTGACCAAATCCTTGCTGATACTTTTATACATAACTTTGTGAGGGACTTCAGCTCTTCGCCTTCTGAAAATTTTGTATTTCTTCTTTTCAGTCTTGATGGGACGAGTTGAGCTCACACTGTAGATAGATCTTATTTGTTCTTCAGCATCTCTACCCACTGGATCATTTGAGTGATTTATCAGTGGACGCCATCTGAGCTGTTTCAACTCCCAATAAAACAGATTTAGAAGATCCTTTATTTTGGCAAAGAATTGAACGAAACCGTTTCTGTGCTTGACAATGAATGCCTTGAATTCATGATCATATTTCCACCCAAGGATTTTCATCCCATCATCTGATTCGACGTTTGGAGGCATGTCTTTAAGCTTTTTGGTAGTAAACTGCACCAAGGCTTTCCGATATGGTTCCATTTCCTTCCATTCGTCAACTAAAGTAGGAGCGTCTTTCCTTAGGTGTTCCTCCACCCTTATTGCTTCACGTTCGTCCTGCTGACGCTTGACTTTCTTATTTTCTTCAATAATATGATTTTTGACCATAGTTCGTAGACCGGGGATCTGCTTTCTACTATAGCTTTTTGCGAGCATATCCCCTTAAGTCCAGAAAGTCTTGTAGTTCTCTCTTGTTCATTTTATTAACTTCAAGCGTAGCTGTAGTTGGACTGGGTGGAGGTGAAAACCGATCAAAAATATCAGGAGTGGGAGGCATATATTGTGCGTGCATCTCTCGAATCTTTTCCCGCAGATTATCGTTGAATTGTACATATTCAAACTTCTTGTCAGTATCAGCAAATCGTTTTGCACGTGGATCAGTAAGCTTTTCTGCAAGTTTGTAGTTGTAAAGATGTTTTTCCATGTCTAGCTCATCAGTATACAGTTCAACTAGCTGTGTATCCATGAGATTCATCAAGTAGGATAAGGGAATCCCACGAGAGATTAACTCTCTGACATAATTTGCAATTTCTGACTTGTCAGATGGATCAACATTATCTCCAGCTAGGTTAGGGATTATTCTGATTCTGGGTTCTCTCTCTTCAGAGTTATGATCTTCTGGCTCAGAGTATTCTGATCCAAGGCTAATTTTTGATGGAGGACGGCTTGATTCTTCCAACTGTTTGATAGCCTCTTGCCTGGCAATCTCATCCAGTGTCCTTTCAAGAAATATTTCTTCCTTAGCAGCCCTGATGGATTCTTCCTTTTTCCTTTGTTTTTCCATTTCCTGCTCATATACCTCTTCAGGAGTCAGCTTTCTTTTTCCTTTGTCAGGTCTAACTGAAGGACCAGCTTCATGTGATGTGACTGGATTATTTGAACCTTGACCACCACTTGCACTTGTTATTGGAGGAGTCTGAACAGTTTCAGTGACTGTGCCAGTGGTGGTTGTAGTAGACTCTGGCATTGAAGGTTGGGTTGGAACTCCTTCTGGGTTTACTTGTTCTCCTGAGTGATAGACTGGTGAAGGAATTGATGATCCGATAGCATCATCTACATTTTGAGGTTCGCTTTCCACTGGCTCAGATCTAGGATGAGTTGGAGAAGTAACCTCAACCGGTTCATCTTTGATTTCATATATAAACTCATCGTTAGTACTGAATTCCAAGTTTACGAAGTTTGTAGCACTGGAGTCATAAATAAGGTTATTTAGACGCTCAGCCAAACTTATATCATTGAAGATCTCATCTGGAATCATGCTGAGAGGTTGAATTTCCAAGGCTTCTCCGGTTTCAATGTTTTCCTCAGTAACAACCACACCGCTTCTGCTACTTGGATCAGTAGCCAAGGTGTTTGCATAAAATTCTCGAAATGCAGTTCTTCCAAGATCCAGAAACTCACTTTCAACGTGTAAGTGTTTCAGTTGTTCAGAAATCTCAGATATAGCAGCTTCAGGCATAACAATGCTTGTTGGCTGTTGCACAGGAGGAGCCAACTGGAGTTGCTATGAAACTTCAGGTATGACAGGAGGTTCATCTGGTTCACCCATGGTTAAAGCAAGTACCTCTCCTGAAGACGATTGGTTTGCTTCAAATGCAGCCCTTGAGAATCTTGGAAGTTTGAGATTCTCAGGAGGTGGCACTAAGCTTATTACGGATTGATAAATTTCATCTTCCTCTTCATCATTCAGTTCATCATTCAGAAAGGTGTCTCCATAGGAAATGTCAACATCAGGTTCAAAAGATTCATTGTCATCAGATGGGAAATCAGCAAGATAAGTGTCATCCACATCTTGTTCTGTGACAACGGTAAGAGTTATTGCATCAGAAGCTTTGCCAGCCTTGCTAGGACTTGGCTCTTTATTTTGTTGAGTGTCTTCAGCTGAGGGAGGTTGATCTAGCATCCGATCATCACCTTGATTACCACTTCCACTACCACCTGCTTCACCATCATTGGTTCTGGTAATTTGATTATTTTGGAGAGCATCAGCCAATAACTTTTTCAGTCTTTCAATTTCTTCTGCTTGCTCTCTTATTTTCTCATTGGCTTTAAGAAGTTCTTGATCTTGTTCTTTTATTCTGTCATTTGCTTCTTTAAGCTTGTCATGAGCAGAAGTGTAAGGGACGTCAAGATTTTGCTCCAAGAACACCTCTTGAGCTGGAGCAGTTGAAATGAGCTGAGTCTCATCTTGAGTTACCAGATCCAAACTTGTGATGTTGATTTCAGCAGAGGCGTCAATTTCTTGAACTGTAGCTTCAGTGGTGGTGGCTGGAGCAAATTGAGCCTTTTGTTGCTCAATGTCTTCTGGTTCATGTTGTGCTGCAGATTGTAAAGCAGCAGCTGTTCCAGATCCAGAGACTGGCCCTCTTCTTATTTCAAGTTTCTTTCTTTCCTGAGCATACTTGGATCTTGACTCTCTTTTGTGGTTAGGTCTAATATGACCTTCAAACATAAATGAGGTTGAATCTGGTTCAGGTGAATCAGATTTTGAGTGATTTGATGAGATGTCATCTTGAGTCTGCCTTGACTTTATTTTATTTTGCTTCTTTTGACTTGAAGCTTCAGGTTTGTCACTAACTTTGGTTATTTCTCTTGTTTTCAGTTTCTTCTTTTTGGGACCCCTAGCATCTTAACTAGTAGAGTCAGAACCTGATTCTGATCTAGGTTAGAACCTTGACCCTGATCCAGGTTTGGAAACAGAAGCATTTGAGTTACCTTCTTCATTATTTCCAGAAGCATCATCTTCACTATCAGACCCTTCATCTTCATCTCCTGACTTGTCTGATTCGGATGCACCTTTGGATGAGGCTCTGTCTTCAGGCTCAGATGGCATAGGGTCATCATGAATTGGAGAATTGATTGGTTGAATATCTTGGAGATTTTCTGCATTATTATCAGGTTCAGCAGCATTAACATCTTCCATATCAGCATCAGGATGATCATCTTGCAGATTTTCTGCATTATTGTCAGGTTCAGCAGCATTGACATCTGCCATTTCAGCATTGGCATCAGCATTTTCTTAATCTTCATCCATATCATCATCAACATCAATTCCCTCAATCATATTTGGGAAAAAGGGACTCTGGGTCCATCATAACGACCAATCTGGTACCATGTGTAAGAACCGGGTATCATCCTCCTAGGAACCAAGTGTGGTTCTGTCTTTTGTAAGTTCGGGTAGTAATGATCAAGGATGGCTTGTATGAATCTGGGATACATCAGAAATTTCTCAGACTTTCTAGTTGGATGAAGGTTGTAGTTCATCCATTCGATTATTTACCTTGAAAGATTGAAGCCGGCACCGGAAGCTAAGCCATGTAGTGCCCACGCTGTCTCTTCCACGAAGTCATCAGTTCCTGACTTTCTTGGAGCGAAAGCAGATATGAAAAAGGTGATGATACATCTCCAGTTATCTGGGAACAGTGTCTTCTTTATCTTTTCGTTCGAATTCACAGAGAGATTTCCTTGATATCCCATCATGAGAATTGTATTTTGCCATTCTTCTTTAGGAAAAGAAATGGGGCAAAGTGCATCATTTAGTTGCAGCACTTCTCTGACTCTTTCTTCATTTATTTCAACATACTGCCTTTGAATCAATGATCTGATAGTCTTGGAACCATTATCAGCCACAAACGTGTGTGCGTTGTTCCAGAAATCATTTATTACACCCACGCTTATGACATGCTCCAACTGGATACTTGTGATCCAATTTGAGTTTTCTAGGATTCTAAAAGCTTGTTCATAACGTCCGGCATCAGTCCAGCTTCTGTTGATTTCACAGTATTGATTGTGAGATTTTGAGAAATCCAGAGGGGCATTGGCTGCTCTATCCAGTCTGGTAGCCATCTGCACATAAGAAATAACATGATTACATCAATTTGATAAGTTAAAATGAATGTCATGTCACACTAAATTCGTGATAGTGACAGAGCTTTTTAAATTAACCTACAAAAATATAAAAGAAATTTACTCAAGGCATAGGCTCAAATTTCTTCAAAATTCAATCAATTTAGTTTAACAGATTACATTAGTGAAATTTTACCCAAAATCCTGTAATTTCCCTTGAAATAGTAACTTTTATTGTAGATATTGACTTTGGCGAAGGATAAGGTGAAATTTTGACTTAAGAATGCCGTTTAACGTTTATTTGATGAAAAACACAAGTGATTACAAATTATGATAGAATTTGAGAAATTTGTGCAAAATTTTCACTCAGATGAGTAGACCTTGTTAAAAGGTCACCATTTTGACTCAAATGACTCAAAGGCTTTTGAAGGAATCAAGAAGTGATTCCCCCGAAACTTGAGTTTTTCACAATTTGGTTTATTGATTTTGGTGTCAAACAAGATTCTTGAACCTAGTTTTTCTATATCAACATGATTTGAGATACTTACCAACACATGTATTCTATTTAACTACTTGTACGGTAGCAAGATGAAAAATTTCACTTAAGCATATACAAGATGTCAAATGATGAATCAGAATATATGCATGAAGTTCTGACATGCTTTAATCCACATTACCAAAGTCAAACAAAGTCAAGTGAGGGAACAAGAAGCATTCAGCATTAGACATGAGTATCAAATATCAAGAACAGAGAAACATAGGAGCAATCAGTCCTAAATTCTAACCTTGCTATCACTTATTTTCTTAATTTATGTAATATGAGCTTCAGTAGTTCCTAACTTAACAATTTATTTGGAATAGAGGATAAAGACTCATAAGACAATGACTAATGTGCATGACACTTTATTAAGCATGCAAAGTCATATTTCATGAGATTTATTGAGTTTATTGCATAATCGGTAAGTAGAACAATCCACTTGAATAGACAAAAATCAAATATCCAATAATTTATTTTGAGATCAGAAGACATACCTCAAAGAAGATCTAAAGTTTACTAAGATCTAATTGAGAAATATCAAGAAATCAACAGGTTCAAAGCTTGATCCTGTTTGTGATCAATCATTCACAGATTAGAAATTTGACTAAGGTTATTCAAGCTGATTGAAAGAGTTTAATGAATTGCCCTTGTGTAGCTCAACAATTGTATATCAAACATTGCCAAGAATTCATGAAACATACCTCTTTGATGATCTAAAATTGAGCTAAGATCAATGAAAGAGATAAGAGGATCTTGGAGTGTTTCTGGACAGAATCTGTTATTAAATCAGGCAAAATTTGTTAAACAGTTGATTGAAATCCACACACAGCCTAAAAAGGGCCAGATTCATCAAACAAGAGTGAATTTCACAAGATTTGACTTAACAAGTCAACTATGCAAGCATTTGTCAAAAACCAAGTCAAATTAGTCAACATTGCTGATTTAAACCATATTGAGTTTAATCCTAGGTTAGACAAGTCAAAAAACAGACCTTGACTTATTTGATTGCATATCCAGTGAAATTCAATTGAAAAGGAAGAAATCCAAGAAAATGGTCATAAGTAGCCATTATGTTGTATTATTAGGTCAATTTTATTCTTAAAGCAACATAAAAGCGACAAATGTTACCATTTTAAGTCAAGGATTTCATTCCTGAAGTTATTTGAGTCAAATGACTCTTATTGAATTAAGTTTAGACCTTTTGAAGTCCAGCTTTGGTCATGCGGATAAAATTGATAAAAATTTACCATTAGGACCAAAAGAATGAGATTTACTTCAAGTTCATCTCATTTAGGGCTTAAATTGTTTGCAAAACTCATCATTTTTGTTTTCTTTCAAAAATTTAAAATTTTGACATGGATTTGTTCCAAAATTCAACTTATTTCCTTAATGGGTCAAACTAAAACAAAGTTTAGTTTGGCTTTTAATTTTGAGATTTTTTGAGACCCGTAGTGCATTTAGAGACCTCCAAATGCATTACTTTGGTGTTTCGGAACCTCCACAATCGAATCAACTTATTATTCAATCCATCACATTCATATTTTAAGATTCATCAAAAACAGAGAGAGCAACAGTGAGTTAGTGCAAACACAATTGAAACAATCAATTTCAAAATAATAGCATAATACTAGCAGAAATTTCAATCAATCAACAGTTTTATGTCACTGTTATCTAGCTCTAATTCTTTTGAATCCAAAACAACACAGCAGATGAACCCTAACTCTCATTTTCTATTGAAGTTCGCGACCCTGTTCTTGATAAACACAAATGATGAGAGATTTATGTGTTTATGAGTGAAATCATCCTGCCTAGACTAGATTCAATCACAATGAATCATTCGAAACAAACAATTTTCTTATTGAGATATCAAGAACCCATGAACAAACACCGCAACTAACCCATGTTTACGCTTCACAACCGAGTGGGAATGAAGAATTCAAATTACCTTAGAGAAGCTCAGAGGTGTTGCTAGTCATGAGATAGATGATAGAATCTGTGTACAACAACCAAAAACATGTAATAAGAATCCTAATTCGATTTTGTGAGCCGTCGGTCTCAGGGATTACACCCGAACCAAAAGAATCTCCAAATTAACCCTAACAAGTGACAGGATCAAACCTGTAGAGGCGAAAAGGGTGTGCGAGCCAACCCTTTTTGCAGAAGAACCGATTTGAGAGGCTCGTTTGGGTGAGAAACCGATGATCGGAGGGTGAGCCTGAGGTGCGTCAGTGGTTCTCCGAGAGTAGGAGGGAGCGGGTTGTGTGTGTTTGTGTTTGAATGAGAAAAAAATTGAACTCCCCTTTTTATTAGAACAGGCGAGGTCGTTTAAAACTTAGGGTTTTATTTGCTGTGAAGCGAGATCGCCAAGGGACCAAGGAGAGGCGAAGTCGCCAAGACCAATTCTTGGTCTCTATGAGATCGCCAAAGAGGAGAATTGGTTCAGGCGAGATCGCCAAGTTAACGTTTCTCAGCCCCGAGATCGCCAAAGTTATTATCGACTAAGCGAGATCGCTAAGAAGAATTTCGGACAAGTCTAGATCGCCAAAGGGAATTAGGCGAGATCGCCAAAGAGTTGAAAAATAGGCGAAGTCACCAAGAAGAAAGTCTGAGTGAAGCGAGATCGCTAAGGGAAAAATCTCGGTCTGTTTTGTTTGGAACCCGTAAGTTTACTGCGAGATCGCCAACACTGGGTAAGCCGAGATCGCCAGAGTATGTTTCAATTAAGGTGAGATCGCCAACAGAAACAACTTACAATATTAACAGTAAGTTAATTTTATGAAAACTTTCTGGTTTATGATTAATTATTAATAAAAAAGAGAACACCCGAAGCAAAAACACTAAAATATTCAATTTTTGAACTCAGTGATTTGCAAATACCTCAATGAACTCATTAAGGGCAATTTTGGAGTTTTTGAAATTTCTAAGCCCATAAAATGTTAAAGAACACCAATTTGACTCAGAAAATTTAAAATTCACATACTTGACCTAAAACCTTATTGAATCAAATTAACTTGAGTCAGGTCAGCCCAAACTTACCAAAACGGTTGATTTTTACTTAAAACTGCAAATGGACCTCAAATTTGACAAATTTCTCCCAAACTTGATGTTTTTAAGCACAAAGCACCCAAATTCACGTTTTATAACAAATTTGGTTATATTAAAGCGTAGTGCTTTCATTTGCATCGTTAAAGCCTTATTTTCTGGCAATTTCCAGTTATATGCTTAGTTTTGCATATTTTTGCTTAGGTAATGGTTGGACTATGTTAGGAATCAAACCGGCCAATTACGTGATCACAGACACTTACAAGTCAAATTCCCTCTCAGATACAGTAAAATAAGTCAGATTGTCGGTATTGTTATCCACTTAAGCTCAAGCAAGGCAATTTTCAGCAAAATCACTGTGATGTCATTTATCATGTTTTAGTTTGATTTAATGACAATTGTGTTGACTTTTTATTCTACAAAGTCAAATAGTTATCCTAGCTTTGTCTATTTAGCACTTCAGTCATGCACAACACACATATGGAATTTCTCAGTCATGCACAACACACATATGGAATTTGTTCCCCCTATTTCTTTAGAGGGAAGTACTGATTTCAAGATGGAAGTGTATTTTTGATTCGCGTGAACACAAGGTCAGAGTTTCCTCAGCAGATGTGTCACGGAATGTTTTCAATGATAATGACGGGACGCGTGAACACAAGGTCAGAGTTTCCTCAGCTGATGTGTCACGGTCAATGGATGGATGTGAGATATTTCTCACTTTTTGATGGATGTGTGATGATTCACACTTATTTGATGAATGTGTGATGTTTCACACTTATTGTATGATTGAAATCAGCACTTTCCGCAAAAGAAATACTCGAGTGTGTTGGTTAACTTACTTAGCACAGACTTAAGCAAATTTAAAGGATTTTGCTAAATGTTTTGACTTAAGGTCCATAATTTTATGGTTTTAAGAGTTTAATCACAGGATTTGCTTAATTCTTATTTTGCTGAGCCTACCGACACATCGAATGATAGAATTACTGATCGATTGGATCATATCCTATGGTCAGATCACAAGACCAGAATTATATCATGTTCCACATAGTTTGCCCAACCAAAACCAAAAAATTTCTGGTTTTCTTTTTCAAAGTTTATTTTAAGCTTTGCAAAATTGCAAAGATCTTATGGTTAGAATCAAGTACCCATCAAGTTCCTTTAGAAAAATTGTTGGGAATTACTCGATTCTAATTTACATGATTTTTATTTATTTTTGCAAATTTTTGTACTTTTCTCCATTTTTTTCAATCATTTATTGCAACATCACTAAAAATTCATGTTTTTGACTTTTTCATTTGGTATTCAACAACTGTCTTCACAAAAGTTGTTTGAAATGACCCGATTCTATTTTTAGTGATTTTCATTTATTTTTCCAAATTTTTGTAATTTTCTTCAATTTTTCAACCGTAAGCCGGTTTAGGCCAGACCAACTGACACAAAGGCATAAAATTAAAATAAAATAAAATAAGATAAAATATTTTTGGTATTCTCTGAAGATTTGATTAACACTTAAAGAAATGTTTTATTGATGGTCAAGAAAAGATGACCAAGAACTTAAGAAGACTCAAAGAAACTAAAGTTAAAATCTTTTTGTGTTTTTCAGAAAAAGTTTGAAAGATAAAATCTTTTTGGTTTTCAAGTTCAAATTATTGCAAGGTTATGGAGCAAACAGAGACAATACCTCTAAAACCTACACAACCTAAGACTAAGGCATTTTTCTAAAAGGAACCTAAAGATGAGCTTACTCAAAGTTAATCATTCCTACTGATTGTACTAGGAAGTTAAACCTAGAAACATCAAATCCCTTGGTGAAGAGATCTGCAAGCTAATTCTCAGAGGAAACATGAACTAAGGTAATAAGCTTTTTCTCATGACAGTCCCTAATAAAGTGATGCCTAATCTCTATGTGTTTGGTCTTAGAGTGCTGAACAGGATTCTTAACAATGAACATAGCAGTAGTATTATCAATGTTAATAGGGGTGGACATAAAATTCAAACCGTAGTCCAAAAGCTGATTCTGGATCCAGAGAACTTGAGAACAACATGAAGCAGCAGCAATGTATTCTGCTTCGGCTGGCGAGGTAGAAACCGTTGACTGTTTCTTGCATTGCCACGAAACCAATCTGTTCCCCAAAAATTGAGCTCCACCGGTGGTTGACTTCCGATCCATGTTGCAACCCCCGTAATCACTATCAGAGAAACCTCTAAGATCAAAAAGCTCATCCTTAAGATACCACAGCCCTCTCTTAGGATTGGACTTCAGGTATCTGAATATTCGTTTCACGGCCGTCAAGTGTGACTGTTTCGGTTTGGATTGAAATCTTGAGCAGAGACACACGGCAAACATTATGTTGGGGCGGCTGGCTGTCAGGTACATAAGTGACCCGATCATTGATCTATACAAGTGTTCATCGACACATTCGCCTTCAAGATCAGAGTGAAGTTTGACACGAGTCTCGACAGGAGTGGAAAAGCCTTTAGAGTCGTGAAATCCAAACTTTTTCAGCATTTCCTTCACATACTTTCCCTGACTTATTAGGATTCCTTCATTATTCTGTTTCACTTCAATCCCAAGGAAAAATGTGAGTTCCCCCATTGAACTCATTTCAAAGCGTTTTTCCATAAGACACTTGAACTCTTGATAAAGAGTTTTATTTGTTGATCCGAAGATGATATCGTCCACGTACACTTGAACTAGCAGCATATCATCACCCACATGCCTTATTCGGAAAGGAAGGATTGACAAACCCTGGAGGTTGATCAACGTATACCTCTTCGTCTAGTTCACCGTACAGGAAAGCAGTCTTCGCGTCAAGCTGATAAACCGTTATGTTCTTTGACGCTACATAAGCCAAGAAAATCCTAATGGCTTCAAGACGAGCTACCGGGGCATAGACTTCATCATAGTCAAGCCCATCTATTTGCATATAACCCTTGACCACAAGTCTAGCTTTATTTCTTATAATTATTCCTCTGTTATCCTTTTTATTCCTAAAGATCCACTTGACTGGAATAGGCTTCGCACCAGTAGGAGTGTCTACAAGTTTCCAGACATCCAAAAGTTTGAATTGAAGCAATTCAGCCTGCATAGCCTCTATCCAGTTATCATCTTTCATAGCAGCAGCTACGGAAGTTGGTTCCTCTTGAGAAATGAAGTAGGAAAACAGGCAAGTGTTTATTGTTCCCAATTGACTTCTGGTGACTCTCTTATTTATTGGACCGATAATGTTTGAAACAGGATGTTTCTTGTGAATTCCAGTCTCTTCTACTGTCGGAACTGGAATATTTGGGTCTAGGGTACCCATCTGCACATCATTATTCGGAGTTTCACCAGATTCAATCACAGCAGTGTCTTTTGAGTCTGAATCGTTATTGATTCGTTCATTCTCAGGTTGATTTTCTGGAACTTCTTGATTTTGTTGATTTTCTTGATTTAAATTTAGTTCAACCTTTTGAATGACTTCTTCATTTATTTGGTTCTCAACCAGGTTGTCAGTTGTAGCAGTAACAGGTGATGTGGTAGCGTCCGTTGATTCATTCCTCAAAGAAATATCTGGAAGCACATCAGAATAGATGAAATCCAGAATTGATGATGTAATTTGAACAAAACCTTCAGACACAGATGCATCCACATTATTAGAACCTCCATGTAATCTTCCAGAATCACCTGAAACCACATAATAACTAAAGTTAAAAGAAGAAGTGAAATTTTCTAAGTCATACATGCCATCTGAGTCAGGTTCTCTAGAATTATGAGTGTGCTCATTAAAATTAACGTTGCACGACTCCATAATCACCTGAGTTCTTTTATTGTATACTCGATATGCCGCAGAGGTCATCGAGTATCCAACAAAATAGCCTTCATCTGCCCGAGGGGCAAATTTAGCTAACTGCTCAGACTGAATTAATACAGTACAAGGGCATCCAAAGGGCTCTAAGCGCTTTAACACTGGTTTTTGTTTTGAAAACAACTCAAAGGATGTCTTGTTTGCATGTTCGACCAAAAGAGTTCGGTTCAGGACATAGCAAGCAGTATTGACTGCTTCTGCCCAAAAAGACAGTTTAAGGTTAGAATCAGCGAGCATCGTCCGAGCACACTCGATTATTGTGCGGTTCTTTCTTTCAGCAATCCCATTCTGTTGAGGAGTATAGGGAGAGCTAAATTGGCGAGTGATGCCCTTCTCATTGCAGAACGAGTCGAAGACGTGATTCCTAAACTCCATCCCGTTGTTAGATCTGATTATTCGAACTTTTTCTCTGCTTGCGTTCGCGATGCGTGTTACAAAGTCCTTGAGTATCCTCGGAGTCTTAGACTTCTCCCTTAAGAAAAATACCCAGGAATATCTCGAGTAATCGTCAGTGATGACAAGGCAGAAAGATTTTCCCCCTAAACTCTTGATATTAACTGGTCCAAAGAGATCCAGGTGCAAGTGTTGAAGGATTATTGTAGTTTTTCCAGGTGGCTTCGGTTTATGAGAGGTTTTGTGTTGTTTTCCCTTCGAGCATGCAACGTAGTTATTGACTTGTACGAATTCTTTGTCTGGCAGCCCAAAGATATGTTTCCCCCTAACCAAGCGATTCATGTTACGAAAATTAACATGTCCCATTCGTCGATGCCACAAAGTTGAATCTTCCTCTGAAGCTTTAGCCAAAAAGCACACAACTGAACTAGTTGGCTTTGCATCATTCATGTCCAGTGCATATATGTTCCCCCTACGATTTTCCCGGAATAAAATCTGATCTTCAGGTACCTTAAAACCAGGTTTGAGAATGAAGCATTCCCTATCGTCGAAAAACATTGGCATTTTATTGTCGCATATCTGCGAGACGCTCAGCAGATTGAATTGCAGATTTGACACAAGGTTGACTTTTTCAAAAGAGACTTCACCATTAGTTAGGTGACCAGTTCCAATTATTTGACCACCTTTCTTATTTCCACCAAAAGCAAAAGAACCTCCTCTAGATATCAGTTTGACATCATGCAAGAGATCCTTGTCACCTGTCATGTGCCGGGAACAGCCACTATCCATGTACCACAGATTTATTGACTTCTTTCACTGTTCCTGCACAAACAAAGAAAAGATTAGTTCATAGATGAACCCTGGTCTTTGGGACCACGGGTTTTCTCAGCATTCTGTTTCTTAGGTGGAGGAGTAGCAGGGTCGGTGGCTTGAACAAAAGGCTTCTGAGGATCAGCCAATGGAGACCATGGTGCTCGAGGTCTTGTAGTAATTGGTTGTGGGCTGTTAGCTATTCCAGAAACAACCGGTTGAAAGTAGCCTGTACTTGCTCCCAAGCCACATGTAGAGTGAGGTGTTGCTCCACTGAAAAACTGTTGGTTCTGGAAATTTGGCATGAACATTTGCTGATTATTCATGTACTCATAGTCTTCACTGTAGTTCCCATAAAACCGAGGCCATGGCTGAGTGAAAGGAGGTCTCATCATCCTTGGTCCATAGGGTGCAACCATTGGTGGATTGTACCCCATGTGTGCTTTTGTTGAGTTGAAAGGACAACCCCTAGTAGCATGATTTGGGTCTCCGCATACAAAACACCCAATAGTGTTAGCAGACCCACTTGGATTACCGGTCACAGTTGGAACCACCTTTTGAGCAGGTGTGACCTTTATTTCAGCAACAGGTTCTCCTTCTCCTTGAACAACAGTTTTCTTATTCCTCCTTTTGTTGTTGTTTTTCTTCTTTGAAGATGATTCAGCGCCTTTATTTCCTTCCAAATTCATGGGCACAACAATAGCACGTTCAGCAACTTGTGGTTGAGATACCCCAGTCTTCTCAGTGTAAGCAGCATTTTTAGTTGAGATATTCTTCATCTTATTCTTTGCGGGTTGCTTAACTGATATAGACGAACTTGCACCAGCTTGACTAGCCGATGGAGTTGAGTTGCATGACTGAAACAGCTTGATGGAAGACATCAGTGTTACTTGAGATGGGATCATTTCAGGTGCAGGAGCTGAAGAGATCACCTTACCATTGGTGATTGTGACAAAATGTTGTGTGTCACCCATGGGTTTACCATCACCCAAACTTAGCTTATTTTGTGCATCAGCAGCCAGCTCATTAACGAGATCAGTTTGGCTAGAATCTGAGTTAGCAGTTTTAGATTTGGGCTTTTGCCTTTTAGGAACTTTAGGTTTCATTGAAACAGATTTTCCTTTAAGCATTGTTTGAGTTTCGCTAAAAGTTGAAGATTGAGAAATTGTCTCATTATCAGTTATTATTTTATAAAACTTAGATTCTGCCTTCTGCCTTACCATATCTTCAGATATGTCAGTATCAAATGACTGTAATGAGCTAGACTCAAAGTCATTCAAGTTTAGTGCACTTTCAACAGATGGAAGGCTTGAGCCACTTTCGTAGCCAGACAGTTTTTCTTCCAATTGCTGAATTTCAGACTTGCTAGGAACAGACTCATTATTCGAAAACCTGATGTGTCTTCGGGAATTTATTTTAGTAAGTTCAGGTAATTGAAAATAGTTATGATTGAGTGAATGCTCAACAGCAGCATCATTAATTTCTCGGGTTAAACCCAAACCATTTTGTACTCGTTTAAAAATATCCTTTGCCACATCACTTGCCAAGTTAGAAGGATTAAGTCTCATCAAATCAATGATTTCCCGAGCTTGAAAATAGCTATGATTGAGTGAATGCTCAACAGCAGCATCATCAATTTCTCGGGTTAAACCCAAACCATTTTGTACTCGTTTAAAATATCCTTTGCCACATCACTTGCCAAGTTAGAAGGATTAAGTCTCATCAAATCAATGATTTCCCGAGCTTGAACATAGTTCCTGCTTAGGGTTGAAAAACGAGTCACTAAATCCTCTAACTGAGTTTGAAGAGATATTTCTGTTTGTTTCATAACCTCAATATCATCCTGCAAGGACTTTATTTTGGCCAGGAAATCTAGTTCCTTAGCTTGCATTGACTTGACTAGACATTCACTCGCTATTGCCTTTTCAACTAACTCTTCGTTATAAAGGCGATACCGAGCGACTTCCTTTACACAGGACTCTGAGCATAAAAGGGATTTTACCGTATCGGGTATGAGTTCCTTTTGTCAGTTTATTGATTTTTGCTCAGCATCAGATTCAACTTTGGAGGAGCCTTCAACAGTGCTGGTCACATAAGCAGCATCTTTAGAAATTTCATCCACATCAGCCATGAGTGCAAAATCAGTCGGATAAAGCGGATCAAAGAAGGAATCTTCCTCAATCTTGGGCTCATCAGATGAATTCACCATTAATGCATAATCAACACTTGCCGATGATTGAGTCTGATCGGACCACGTGTAATTAGGATCACTCAGAGACACGAGCGCTTTCTCTGGGTTGTCAGCACGCTTAGCAGAGTTGGAACTGGAACCCTGGTGTGTAGTACCAGCAGGTTGTGACTTCTGATATGAATAGTTGCCCTGATTTTGACTAGAATTATTGTTTCCTCCAGATGTCACAGGGATCTGTCTCAGTTTTGGCTTCTTACACTCACGTGCAAAGTGACCCAGACCTTGACAGTTGTAACACTGGGCTTTCGATTTGTCAAAGCCAATAGTAGCACCAGATTGTGACTGGAAAACTTTTCTCCCAGTTTTCTTGAAGAACTTTCTAGTGCGGGCAGAGATCATACCAAGTTGCCACTTGATATCCATTTCTTCGAGATCATCAGCAGGAATTTGATCCAAGTCTTCTTGGCACAATGACATGCCCTCAATACAACCTGACATTTGGGAAGCCATGCATGCTACAAGAGCATTACACATCTCTTGGTCTTTATAGACCGATAGTTGAGTTTCCAGATGGGTAAGTAGTAGATGACTGAATCACAGGTGTGACTGGCTGTTGAGCAACGAAGGCAGTCTGACAAACAGGTTGTTGAGGAGAAACTTGAGCAGTAGCTTGAACAGAAGAGCATGACCCACCAGCAAAGTAAGGAAATTCGAGGCCAGTCTCATTAGGAGCAACGAAGGCAGCATTTGGAACAACCTTAGTGGCCCTTTTATTGGTAACTTTCCCCATAAGTGAATTTCCATCTCTTTCAATAGCAGCAATTTCATAGCCGCTTACTTTGTCAATAAGATCCATGTAGTCAACAGTGGCCAAGTCACTGCTTTCAAGCAAGTAGATGACATATGAAGCAAAGTCTCGAGGAAGTGACTTCAGAATTTTCTTAGATATAGCTGGCATCTCAGGTCGGATTTGGTTATTTTGCATTTCACAGATGAGTCTGCAGCAGTGTGAGCAAAGGTGTTGAAACGCAATTTGAGAGAATCCAGTCTTCTCTCTTTACTCTCAAGGTTTCCCTCATACTTTTTCTCAAGTGCAACCCAGATTTCATGAGCAGAGGTTGCTTCAGTGAAATGAAAAGCAATGTCATCAGACAGTGCCATTTTGATGCACCCGAGAGCACGTTTGTCAACCTTCATATGGTTATGTTCAGAAGGAGTGTAGTCCTCAAGTTTCTTTGGAACACGCCTCTGGGGAGGTGGTGGATCAGCTCCAGCTACAGTAGCCACTGGTTCCACATAAAACAACTTAGGACCACATTTCACTGAGGTCAACAGATCATAATCCACATACTCAAGGTGACACTGAAACTTTTTCTTCCAGTCATCATAATTGGCAGCCCTAAGCAATTTAGGAGGCCGGTTATTTCCTTGGAACATTTGATTAGCAGAGGTAAACTCAGACATGGTGAAACAAGTGGTGTTTTTCCACAGAATTGCTTAACGGGTTAAACGGGTCGAGAATTCAGAAGTTTGCTTCAACAGATGCTAAGATTGAGGTTAATTGCTCAAAACCAACAAAACAAACATCATGAAGCTTATTTAGTTTGAATCAATCAAGTAATCAAGTCAAATTTGAAATTTTCAAATTTTCAAGACTTAGAAAATTTTCAGCCATGTTCTTGAGCATAATCACAAGGTCAAAATCAAATATCACGAAATCAAGTTTTTATTGTACCAATAGCTTAGGAATTTTCTTAGGAATAGATTTGTTAACTACAACAAACTCCAAAAACCACTTAATCTATGTGAAATCGGATCAAACAGTGATTCTTATGAAAAACTTCCAAGAACACAATTTTTGCTCTAAAATCTTCAATACTTGATGTTTTTGAGTGATTCAAGTTGCTATCATCCCTAAATCATGAGTCTAACATGTATGTATGTTCAATTTTGACTCAAAATCAGCAAAAGACAGACTTTAATTTTCAAAGTAAACGCACAGCACGTATGCTCTATGTTCGCATAAATCTGGAAATCTCTAAAATTGACCCATTTATTGTGATTATTGATGAAATCTAAGCATTCCAACAGATTCCTTATGAAATTTCGTTCAAAATGGTTCAAGGAATCACACAAACACCTAGATTTGATGACTTGAATGAGTGATTCTTCAAGTTTTTGAGAAAACTCAAAAACATGAAGAACAATGGCTCTGATACCATTTGTCAGGACCAAATTTGAGCCTTTACTCATCCAATACACAGATTCAAGTACGTAAATCATGAATCCATGACCAAATCATAGTGTTTTCTTGTTGAAATCCTTAGATTTCGCCTCTGAAACTCAAGAACACGAGGATTTTCACACACAAGTGCTCTCTCTCTTCCAACAGCCATCCAGAAGCTTTTTTAGGGTTATTCTAGTGTGGCTATTTATACTGGAGAGAGCATAGGTCGTGATTGCACTGAAATCAAGAGAATGTTATTGAAGTTAGTGAAATTTATGACATCAGACTGACGAGATCGCCAAGAACAACTCTGAAGTCGCCAAGAGCAATGTGAAATCGCCAAGGCTGGTTGGTGACCTCGCCAAGGCTTGGTGAGGTCGCCAAGGTTTGGCGAGGTCGCCAAGCCCAGATCGCCAAGAGCAAGTCTGGTGAGGTCACCAGCTTGGTGAGGTCGCCAAGGGCAAAGCCTAAATCGCCAAGCCCAATTGCAGATTGCCAAGACCAAATCCAGATCGCCAACATTCTTGGTGAGGTTGCCAAGAAAGTTCAGAAATCACTAAGTACACTCCGGAAATGTCAATTTTCATTATTGAATCATTAAGGGTTGTTATTACAAAGACACAATCAATTATTAATATTGGCCAAGTAATTTATCATGAAATGACCCAGAACTTGGATTCAGATATTCACACTATAATTGAACATGTACCAGGGCAATTTCTTTAATATCAATAATCAATACAAGTTAAGACATTAAACATGAAATACTAAACATCAAACACTTGTGTGATTAATACAAACATCAAGATAATTGTCCAAGTACAAGATACAAGCAAAGTGAAAGATATACAATTGAGCACAAAAGCAAAGGATGCTATGTCTGAGTTGCCACCAACCCTATAAAGTTCTTACTCAATCTAATTAGCTTTTTCATATATCTGCTGAACAAGATAAGCCTTTTCGAATAAAGCTTCAAAATCTTCAGCAACTTCTTTAACCTCAGCTTTAGCTTTTTCACATTCTTCACTCAAAACTTTCTTTTCTTTCAACAAATCATCATTAATCTTAACAAGTTCAACACACTTTGGACACATTGAAGAAACTTTATTCTGAACTTCTTTTATATCACTATCATCCCCGTTATCATATATCACACAAGAACTTGTTTCAGAATCATATTCAATCATATCACCATCAATGTGTTCGGTATTAGAAACAGTATTAAAATCTCTTTTATTTGACAACCCATGACTTCCTGATTCTAAACCACTAGATGCTGAATTATCAGATTCATTAATCTTCATTGTCTGAATGTTTGCACAATATTAAACAACATTCTGGATATTCGCCATATCATCAGATAATCTACATGTCTCACCTTTTTCTTTTAACGCATTCCATTTATCTTTAGCAGTGTGATACATTATGAATTCAAGAAATAAATCTCTTGAAATAGCTGTTTTGAGAATGTCTCTGGCTTTATCTTCATTATCTGTATAAACCCTTTCTTCTTGAGAAAGATGTCGATGTATTTTTAAATGTCATCTTCCATCAGTAGGCCATTTGAATTGCTTATCAATTATCTTACAAAAATCTTTGAAATGTTTGTTGATGTAAATCTCAAAATCAACTTTTCATTCATGATAATCTTCCCATTTCATCAGTTTAGGTATCACAGGACTAGCTTGTGATGCACTCATTTTCGAACAATTTATGATGTAGATCTCAAAATCAACTTTTCATTCATGATTATATTCCTATTTCATCAGTTTCGGTATCACATGACTAGCTTGTGATGCACTCATTTTTGAACAATTTATGAAAAAGCAGTTCAATTTGCTGGAATAACCTTTTACCAATACCGAAAACTGACACTCTAAAAACTTCAAACTCAAAAATGGAGGTCTAAAAAGTGGAATTTGGGTATCAAAATGGAGGGTACTAGTCGTAAGACTGTAAAAGTATAGATCTCTCCGATACGGTCATTTTGGCTGGCATTAGCTCCCATAACTCTTAACGGAACTCAAGTTATGCCAGTTTTAGTGAAACAACCCAAAAATCTCGATCTAAGAATTTGATTTGCAAACTGATGTCCGAACTCGCCCGAACCAACACTTCACATTACCAAACTTATCTGAACCCAACCAAACTCACAGTTTAGAGTGGTTATTTTTCAGACAGACCGTTCTTCACCCGAACTCAACCGAACTGGAACATTTCGACTCAAATTTTGCAATTTTCAATGTTTTTAAACGAGATCTTCAGCAGTAAATTAGATAAACTCAAGAGGAATGGTTTAGGACAAAAATTTTCTCCAAAAAACACAGCAGAAATCACCAAATGAATGTAAAAACACCTTAAATTTTTAATAAATGTCGGTTTTTGAACAAAAAACTTGAAAACACAGATTTAATGATCCGTGTTTTTGAACCGAAAGCTCTTATATAACTTGTAAGTGCGTGAGTGGCGGATCGTCTACTCAATCATAGTGAAAAACTTTAAAGACAAGTTTTTAAACTGAAAGCTCTGGTACCACTTGTAAGTGCGTGAGTGGCGGATCGTCTACTCAATCATAGTGAAATCAGTGTAAAACGAGTTGTAAAGATGACACAAGAAGGTAAATACAATTGAGAATTGTATTGATATACACCGAGAATTACACACAGAAACACACACATAAGATCTTACTAAAAGTGCCAAAACTAAACAAAACAAGCTATTTATAGTCGTTCCTAAATGTGCGAATTGGATGTCACACGAACTGCCACTTCGGGTCAGTCGTGTGCATCCAAACTAGCAGTTCGGGTCACTTCGGACACATGCTTTTTTGTAGCTTTTGTCTTGTACTTGATAATTCACACGACGACCAAAATATGATCTAACACAACCACAAATCAATATCATTTGTCTCAACATACGCTTCAAAACGTTTCACCTAACTATTATAATCTTCCAACTTAAGTAATTTGGGAACTTTCTGACTTGTTCCAGTTTCATTATCTTAGTTCAGCATACTTTACATTGTGGTTTGTATCGACGTTTGCATTACAGCGAATGCTTAAAAATTAGACATCTTGTTAGAGCATTATATGTTCTTCGTGTGAAGTATCAAGTACAAGATAATGGCTACAAAAGAGCCTGTTTCCGAAGTGGCCCAAACTACCAGTTCGGGTGCACACGAACTGACCCGAAGTGGCAATTCGGGTGACAGTGTGTTCGGGCATTTATGTGAAGCTAAATGTAGGATTGATATTACTTAACACCTAATTAAGTTACAAGATTTACTTGCAAGATTAACCTTATGGAATTAAGTTAATCTTCACTTTACTCTAGCAACTAACACTTATGAATAATAGTTGTTTGCATTAATATAGTAAAACACGATGTAAAATACACTCGGCACTGTTTGCATTAACTCAACAATATTACACAGTGATAAGGATCAGAACATCCGTGTACAAGGTTGAAGATGAGCTATGCTATATATAGTGCTAAGGGAAATCAATGATAGCCATTGATTTCCAAATGATCATCTAGACCGTTGATTACAAAATTCAAATACTACTACCAAAAGAATAATCTTTGACAGATAATATATATTGCATGTGATCAGCAACTATCTACTTTAGGAGAGCGGATTTGATAGATATAGAAGCAACCGAGAAGCTTATGCAGGGATTGGACGACTGAAAAGACTTCTCAGGAAAAGTCCGGTTGAACTCATTATCTGGTGGATAATCGAGTTCACCCGGAATATTCACTGTGAGACAAAACTGCTTTTTCCCGCTTGAAAGTCTTTTCTACTTGAACTGTAGAATTTTGCTTGGACTCTGTTCAGCCGAAACTTCTTCAAAATAAGACTTCAGCTGGAATCATCAAAGTGATATTCCTTACAATCTCCCCCTAAGCTGATGTTGTCAAATTGTTTTCCATCTGCGAAGCTATTTCCAAAATTGACTTTGTACAAAAAAAATCTTCTCCTTGACCTACTTGTCCAAGGTCCTGATGCCTGCATCCAAGTCTTGAGATAGCAAATTCATGTTTGTTTTGGTCACCTTCACATGCTTTAGAGCTTCCCAATCTCTTTCATTCCACTCATCTTGAACAGAGATGGATTCATGAACAGTGAAGGTCTCATCTACTCTATGAACATAGAACAACTTCTCTTCTTCTTCCTAGATGATGAATTTTATTTCACTGACAAGCTCTTCCTCTTCATTGTCAGTGTCACCTTGAGATCTAAAAAGCATTCCACATTCATGCACTGTTGGCTCAATACATATTCTAAGCAGATGCTCTACTCTTGTTGGGCTCGGAATCTCTCTTAACTTCACATATATATCGGTTAATTGAAGTGTAGAGAGCATTCTAGTGGCTATGTAAGCATTCACCACTAAGATTGTGCTATTTTCATGTTGGAAAGTGAAGTCGAAGGTGTCTTCATTTGCTGTCCACCCAATGATTTTGTTCTTTCTGGGTGGGCCTTTCCTTCTTTGCTTCTGATCTTTCTTTTTCTTTACATGCATCAGCCTTTCTTTTTCTTTGCATGCGTCAACCTCCTCTTTTTCTTCTTCTTTTGCTCATCGGAATCATCTGTTGATTCTTTATCAATTGGAGCTTTTCCATTTGACAAGGAAGAAGAGGGTCAGGTTGTACATCACTAGGTTTGGTTGGAGGTGTGTGAGCAGTGGTAGATGAGGGTTCTCTTATGGTAAGAGGTGGTAGAGACTTTTGAGTGGGTGGTTTAATGGCTTCTGGTACATGGCTTTGGAGGTGATGGTGGAAACATGTCTGTTAAATCTAGGTTAGAGGTGGGTTTCTTTGTGAAAGGAATGATTGGGGTAAAGTTTTATGTTCGGTATTTTGGATTTAAAAGCTTTGTGGCAACTTTCTTGGATATGGTGGGAGGTTTATATGGTATGAGGGCAAGTGATCTGGATGCTGATGAAAAGGCTGCAAGTTTAGGGTTTGGCTAAAAAATAAATGAAGGTGGAGGTAGGATATCTGCAGTATCATCAAACTTTGGTTTAACAGAAATGTTAGTTGCCATACCTGAAATTATTTATGAAGGCAGGGGCAGCACCAGGTTTGGGTTAACTGCAAAAATGTCTCCTCTAAGCTCTTGATAAATATTATCAATCAGGTTGCATAGCTCCTTTACCTTCATATGAAACACTTCTTCTTCTAATTTCCAGTTTCTGATAATCAGGACCCTTTTGACCTTCTTCAGCAGTTCATAATTTGCATCATTCTTTATCAATTTGGTGGGCAACCTTGAAGCTAAATCAATTAACCTTTGCCTTTCACTTTCTGCCACTCCTTCCAAATTATGTTCTCTTAATCTCCATTCCATTGACCTTCTTTTAGCTTCCTCAAACAAAATTTCAACAACCCAATTATGTGAAAGCAGATCCAATTCCTCTTGAAATTCTTTTGCTAACCTTTCATTCTTAGCAGCCATCCCGACATCTTCCACAAATTTATTTAGAGCTTCAGATTCTTTAGTGTGAACAACCTGATGAATAGTTTGAGTAACATCAGGTTGAACTTGCTCTTCCGCTTGAACCAGCTCTTCACTTCTCATAGCCACCAGGGTTTCAGCAACATCTACATTGTCATCCATTGGCTGATCTTCCTGTTAAACCACTGGGAGTTGATCAGTCCCAAAAATAGAGTGATTCTTTCCGAAAACAGGGTTAGGTGCATTATCCTCAATTTCAATTACCTCAACCTGAGTTTCCGCTTGAACTTCCGGTTGATCTTCAACATGAGTTGCTTCTTGAGCTTCTGTCACCACCTATGGTTTAGTGACCTCAACATCTTGTCAACCGACTATATAACCTCTATACATTCACCTTCTCCTAACACACTTTCATCAACCCCTTCGGTTACAGTTCCTACAACTGATGTTCCTTTACTTTCTTCAGCTTTAACATTATCTGCTATTGCTTTGCTGGTGGAGGCTTTGTTATTTCAGCTTGATCAAAGGTGTTTTCAGCCGGAAATATCACATCTTTCAGTAGCCTTGTAATCATCTTTTTATGCTCAGGGAGAGCACCAACAATGAGCATGGAAGATTGAACCAATTCAGTTAGGTTGGGATCTTCAAATGGTGAGATAGCAATCAGTTGGCTACTCCTTACATTCACCCAACTTTCTTCAACTGAGAAAGGTTGAACACCTGATTTCTTGAAGGAAGTGGCTCTTACTTCAGCCGGAAGTCTTTCATGTTCTTCAGTTTCTTTCATAGCAGATGTAGAGACTAGTTTCTCCTCCAATTTGACAGTATCAACTTGAAATATGTTTGGGTTCGAAGGACCTGCTTCAGCTTAAATAGGAACACCTTGAGCTTTAACCAATGATGCAACAGTGACATTGAGAGTGTCAACCTGTTGTTGGAGAGATTTGTACAAGTTCGTCATTTCAGGTAGTGTATAACTGTCCTCAACTGGCATTTTACCAGAATCCCTGGACGAAACCAAGTTATCAATCCTAGATTGATCAATTCTGGTACCCATGGCTTCATGGCGCCTGGGATTCTCCTCGTCTGTCTCAAAAACCCTTGGTTCTAATGAAGGACCCTCAGGTGCTGATTCAGAGAAGATTGCCACAGATGGGTTATTATCTATGTTACTACGACTCATGGACAGCAACAACCCTTTCTGTATGAATTTCTTCTATACTCCTGAGATTCACCTCCGGTGAGGAGTGGGGGATCAATGTATCAGGGTCATAATCCATTAATCTGTTCTCATGTAATGAGGTGGGTAAGTTAATAACACCTTCATTTGGATCAGAGATGTATACATTGTCACTCCTAGGTGATTAGAAATTTAGGGGTGAAAATCTTTCGGATGGGGATTGTACATCCTTGTTTAATGACTCCCCTTCAAAAGAAGGTTCATCCCTAAGAGATAATCCACATTTGGCCAGTTTCCGCTTGGGCTTTCTGCCTTTAGCGGGGCTAGAAGCTTTAGGTTGGCTAGTGGGCATAGGTGGAGGAGACCTAGCAACCACGCTTCTCTGTCTTTTGAAAATGATAGGTGGGATTCAGATGATGAAGTGGCAAGGGTGGTAGTTTTGGCAGTGGACTTCCTCTTCTTGGAATGATAAGTTTAAAGTATAGAGGAAGAAGGGACTGATGTGGGTTTATGAACTATGGGGTTTATAGTCTTGTCATCATGAGCACTTTGCTCAGTTGCATGACCAATTTCCGTTTGAACCTCATCTTGTGCTGATCCATCAGGAAACTGTCTCAGAATTGGTAGGGGATGGTCAGTGTCCCTTACGAGAAAATACTGACTTATTTAAAGCTAGATTAGAAAAAGTCTTATCATTAAGATGTTTTTGGTGCAAAATAGAACCACCTAAATTTATTTCAGAGTATTCTTCCCTGAGAATGAAAGTCAAAAACCAGGGATATATGTAAAAATGCGATGGTGTGGCATTTAGTTTCAGGGCATGAAAAATAAGTTTAGAGAAATTAAAATTTTCACCATGTACCACCCGCGTAGAATGCTGAAGCTTGTTCAGCGGCAAGTTTATCGAAACCTCCTTTCTTGGGAGTGAGGCACACCAAATATATGTGGGAAAGAAATCTCCTTTTGTATGGAAGTTGCCCCTTCTTGATGGTCTTTCTTGTTGGTGAACCGTCGTAGCCAATGGCTCTGAACAGCGGCATGTATTTCTTGGAATCCCCAAAAAAATATCCATCTTCATCCCTTAGTTTCAACACTTTTCTAAGTTTCGCTTCATCGATTTCCACTGTTGTGCCCTGAACAGTTGACACAATTGTTTCACCACCGTTGCTATCTTCGACTACCTTGGCGTTCTTCCAAGATTCCTCCATAATTTCTTCAAAGATCACTGTTTCAACTGTTAGCGCGTGATGAAGCTGGGAGTTTTTTAGAAATTCGATCATGCCAGTGTAAATGTCTGTTTTACTAGGTACTTCGAGATATGCCACTAGATTATGTTCCACTAGGAACTTGGAGTCGCTGGCAGGCTTCTTGCCACTCGTGCTCGCTTTGGGAGCCATCAATTGTTGGATTTTTGAGAGAAAATTTGACAGTTTTGTGGAGGTTATGGAGAGTTTGGAGAGAATCTTGGGTATGTGATTTGTGAGAAATGAAGAAATGACGGTAATCTAGGGCTTTTTACCCTTTTCGTCGGTGACGTGGAGGAGAGAGGTTTTAACGCAACCTTTCAGTAACTGATGTGACTTGTGCTTAGCGGTTTATACGATACAACTCGTTAAAACATGTCATTATCCAAAATGATATTTTAGAAACCTCGGATATTTAATGGTTAAAACTTAATGGATAATTTAATGTGTATCCACTTAAAAAGTTGCGCCTTCCGGGTAATTGAATGAAAAGTAACTTTTGACCTTTTGACCCGGAAGTTCAAGCGAAACCCATATTCTCCTTTATTTTAAAAACCAAAATTCTTCCATATGAACTTCAAGGGGATAATTTTTTCTGCTTGGAAGAAATTTTTTATTTTTTATTTTTTTTATTTTTTTTCCAAAATCATTTTCCACGAATTTTAAAAAGCATTTTTCCGGTTGAAGTTCACCCGGAGATTTCCAAAATTGTTCCTCACAGGTTGAACCGGAATTTGAAGCGGAAAACCAAAACACATGAATATGAACTAAAATGGTTTCTAATTAACACAAGGATTTTCTTTTCTCTTTTTCTTTTTATATCAAGAGACGGGCTCTTTGACACAAAGGTCTCTTTTATTAAAGGTTTCTAAAAAAACATTTTAATCAAAGTTCATCATACCAATTGCTGTGATAAGGTAGAAAAATCTTGCCTCATCAAAAGCTTTAGTGAATAAATCAGCTAATTAGTTGTCAGTATTAACTTTGAGCAGTTTGATTAAATTATTTTCAGCACAATCTCTAATAAAATGATACCTGATATCAATGTGCTTTGTTTTGGAGTGCTTTACTGGGTTGTTGGTGATGGAGATGGCACTGTTGTTGTCAGCCAAGATGGGAGTCTCCATGAATGTAATTCCATAATTTAGAATTTGATTCTAAATCCATAGAACTTGACCACAGCAGCTTGAAGCAGCAATATACTCAGCTTCAGCAGTAGAAGTAGAAACACAGGTTTGTTTCTTGCATTGCCATGAGACAAGTCTCTCCCCCAAAAACTGACATCCTCCTGAAGTTTACTTCTTGTCCAAATTGCAGCCTCCATAATCACTATTAGTGAATGCTTTGAAGGTGAAATCAGAATTCTTAGGGTACCACATACCTAATTTAGGTTCACCCTTCAAATATCTGAATATCCTCTTGACTGCCAACATGTGGGACTCCTTTGGTGATGCTTGGTATCTAGCACAGAGGCAAACACTGAACATAATGTCTTACCTATTTGCTGTAAGGTACATCAGGGATCCAATCATTGCTCTATAAAGATGCTCATCCACAGGTTCACCACTGCAGTCACTTGTGAGCTTGTGGGAAGTGGATATGGGAGTCTTGGTGCTAGAAGCTGACTGCATATCAAAATGTTTAAGCATATGTTGAATGTATTTAGATTGATTCAAGAAAATACCAGAGTCAGTTTGTTTTACTTGAAGCCCCAAGAAGAAACTGAGTTCTCCCATTGAGCTCATTTCGAACTTTTCTTGCGTAAGAGCCTCAAAATCCTTGCAAAGAGCAGAATTGGTTGAGCGAAAGATGATATCATCCACATAAATTTGAACCATCAACATGTCTTCACCAACTTTCTTGATGAGTAGTGTTTTATCAATTGCTCCTCTCCTGTACCCATTTTCCAAGAGATACTTGGAAAGAGTTTCATACCAAGTACTAGGAGCTTGTTTGAGACCATATAAAGCTTTGATAAGCTTACACACCTTGTTAGGATGGTGTGGGTCCTCAAACCTAGGAGGTGGACATACATACACTTCTTGATCCAACAGGCCATAGAGAAAGGCACTTTTGACATCCATTTGGAATACTTGAAAGTTTTTTAATGCAACATAAGCTAAAAAGATTATGATGGCTTCTAGTCTTGCTACAGGAGCAAAAACTTCATCATAGTCAATTCCTTCCTCTTGAGCATACCCTTGAACTACTAATCTTGCTTTGTTTTTCACCATAATTCCTCTATTATCCTTCTTATTTTTGAACACCCATTTAGTACCAATTGGTTCTGCCCCCTATGGCAAATAAACCAATACCCAAACTTTCTGTTTGTTGATCAGAAACATTTCTTCTTGCATATTCTAAAGCATCCTTTACCTTGGTAGGAACCTCTTGTGACAGAGAGGCAGCATGCAAGCAAATGTTTGCATCAATAGATTTACTTCCTGTCAACACAGGTGCTGACACATCTCCAATAACATTTTCCAACAAATGATACTTGCTGACTCTTCTATCTGAGAATAATAGAAATTCATGGCTTCTTCCATTGGTAGAGAAGTTGAGTTGTGGAAGTATATCATCAAGCTCACTACTCCATAGGCTGAATCCGGTCCTTCAAACCCAGGCATGGTTCAATCAGTTCAAGCTGATCTTGTCATATTGAGAGACAAAACTATTGCTTCACCATCTCTATTTGCTGATTACAACCAAGAAATTGAAGAAATAGAAAGACTTCCGGTTGAAGTCAGAGCTATTGCATTCAAGAAAGCAGGTGTTCAACCACTTTCTGTAGAAGATAGCTGGGAAACAATTAGGAACAACCAACTAGTTGTTGTGTCCCCATTTCAAGACCCCATTTTAAGTCAATTAGTTCAATCTTCCATGCTTATTGTCGGTGCCCTTGTTGGATTTAGGTGTCCAGACCCGACTAAATCAAGTACCCGACCCGGTCAAGACCCGTAAGAGTTACACCGGAGGCAACAGGTTTTTAAAGTCTGCTTAGCTATATAACCGGAAAATACGTAGAAGAATTAATTAATTGATTATTAAGTGATTTAATAAATATATTAGTTAGTTCATTGATTAATCGTTATAATTAATTAAGTGACGAAACACGATAAATGTGATTTGCGTCTTAGACGACAATTAACGAATCGGTTAATTTAACTGATATTCGTTAAGTCTCGGTAATTGAAAAATATTTTAGCACGTTTAAAATATGTTGTGTAATTAAATGGTTCGATCATGGATTAATCTAAATCGAGGGACCTAACGGAAAATTAATCAGATATATATATCTGAATAAAGAGGGGGGCAAAACCCTAATCCTCCATAAGAGAATTTCCGGCTACTCCCTCCCTCTCT
Source organism: Deinandra increscens subsp. villosa (assembly GCA_039602395.1). Taxonomy (NCBI): domain Eukaryota; kingdom Viridiplantae; phylum Streptophyta; class Magnoliopsida; order Asterales; family Asteraceae; genus Deinandra; species Deinandra increscens. The sequence continues at coordinate 202,579 of JBCNJP010000177.1, forward strand.
CTCTCGAATCCGACGCCAACCACCACCACTGCCGCCGCCGATCCTCTGTTCTTCGGCGATTCGATCATTCGATCGCGAGAACCCTAATCCGTTGATCACTGTTTTCGTCGTGGTCCCTCCTTTCGGTAACCACCACACTACGAAGCCGAGAAACCCTAGCCGTCGCCGTGCCACATCCGTGAGTCCGCCACCGCCGCTGCCCGAGTCGTCCGCGATCGCCGCCGCAGCCCCAAGTCGATCCGCCGCAGCAACCGCGACCACCATCGCCGCCCCAGTCGCACCGCTGCCCGAGCCGGCCGTCGCTCTCCTCGCCGTCGCCGGTTCCACCCGCCGACACCCTCACCTGTGAACCATCGTGACACGACGCGTTTGCCCGTCATCCGCAAACCCTAGTATGCGCCCGATCCGACGTGTATGATTTTCTTGGTGCTCGAGTCACCGCGTGGTAAATCCGCAACCGCGAGGATTGTTCGATCCGCCCGTCGAATCGTAACCTGTGAAACCCTAGCGTCACCCGTTGACTTTCAGTGTCTCGAACATGTGTTTGAATCACCGCTCAGGTATATCTAAACTCGTTATTAGTTTAGATTTATATATTTATTTTATGATTGTATCGCGTTCTTGTTTTAACGCGTTTTTTGGTGTTTGCGCGTTTTAGTGATCGTCGAATCCTGTTGTATTTGGTTTACGTTAATTATCTTGAATTTAATTTACTAATTACTCGGTAATTGTTCTAATAATTATTTGTCGTAAATAATTATTCAATTAAAAAAATAACTCACCATCCATGTTAGCAAGCCAATATGCCCCTTGCCTGCCTTAGAGTCGATCAAGTAGGGACCTTCCCACTTAGGGGCCAACTTACCATCCCCTGGATTCGTCGTATTCTGGAATGCCTTCCTCAGGACTATGTCTCCGACCCTGAATCTTCGAATCCTCACATGTTTGTTGTAGCTTTTAGAAATCCTCTGTTGATATGCAACCATCCTCCACGCGGCTTGCTCTCGCAGCTCATCCACGAGGTCGAGGTCGTCAGCTAGGGATTTGTCATTCGCATCCTGGGTCTGGCTGATGACCCTGAATGTTGGGACAACCATTTATGTTGGAATGAATGCTTCCGTGCCAAAAACCAAGGAAAAAGGAGTTTGGCCCGTAGCATTCTTGGACGTAGTCCTATCAGCCCATAATGCCAGTGGTAGTTCCTCTGCCTATTTCCCTTTTTTCTCTTTGAGCCTTTTCTTCAAGTTGTTGATGATGATTTTGTTGCTAGATTCTGCCTGGCCATTAGCCTGAGGGTGTACTGGTGTAGAAGTTATCATTTTTATCCCCCAACTCTCACAAAATCCAGTAGTCCTTTTTCCAATGAATTGGGACCCATTGTCACACACTATTTCAGAGGGTATGCCAAATCTCGTGATGATATTTCTCTTGATGAATGAAATAACCTCCTTTTCTCTGACTTGGACATATGCCTCGGCCTCTATCCATTTTGAGAAGTAATCAGTCATAGCTAACATGAAGACTTTACCTCCTGGTGCCCTGGGTAGCTTTCCTACAATGTCCATTCCCCACTTCATAAAGGGCCAGGATGCAGGGATTGGATGCAAGGGTTTGACCGGTTGATGAGGAATATTGGTCTGTCTTTGACATGCATCACATTTAAAGGCAAAATCCTGGGAATCCTTTCTCAAAGATGGCCAGAAGTAGCCTGTCCTCAGGATTTTGGACATTAGTGACCTGCCCCCTGTATGATTCCCACAATCACCTTTATGGATGTCTTTGAGTACTTCCAGGGCTTCGTCGTTCTACAAGCATCTTAAGTATGTTCCTGCAACAGATTTTTTATATAATTTATCTTTAATGAGGACATACCTGACCATTCTGGTTCTGAATGCTCTGGTATCTCTTTCTTCTTCTTCTGGAATAGAGTTTTTTTTGTAGATACTCTATGATAGGTTTGGTCCAGGATGACGGGGTATTCTGGGAATTAGAACGTTGTGCATCCTGGGTATCAGGAAACTGTACATACTGGGTATCAGGAAATTGTACATCCTGGGTTTCGGATGCTAAAACCTTGCCCCCCGGACCAATGTCTTCTGGATTCTCCTGTTGGCTGATTGTTGGGCTTAATATGTGGATTATGGGGATATGTGTATCCTACATTGCTTTAAATGCTGACCCCAGGTTTGCTAATGCGTCTGCTTCAACATTTTCATCCCTGGGTACTTGTTGTATGTTGAAAGTTTGAAAATCCTAGGAAATAGCCTTCACAATCTCTAGGTACAACGCTAACTTCTCCCCTTTTACTGCATAAGATCCATTGAAATGGTTAGTTAAAAGTAGGGAATCGACATATACCTGGATGTTTTGGATCCCGAGATGCAAAGCCAATTATAAGCCAACAATCAGGGCTTCATACTCCGCTTCATTGTTGGTCGCCTGGAATTCACACCTAACAGCGTGGGGTATCATATCCCCATGTGGCGATTTCAGTATGATTCCAAGGCTTATCCCCCTGAAATTGGATGCCTCATCCGTAAATAAGGTCCAACATCCTGAGAACTCTTCTTCCTGCAAGGTCTGGAACTCTTGATCTGCTTCACTCTGGATGTCATTACTGAAATCAGCCACAAAGTCCGCTAGAGCTTGTGATTTTATGGTTGTTCTTGGTTCATAGACCAGGTTGTAGGCACTCAACTTGAGAGACCACTTTGCCATTCTTCCTGACATTTCATGTTTCCTCAAAACAGACTTTATAGGATAATTAGTTTTCACATGTATAGTATGAGTCTCAAAATAGTGTCTAAATTTAGTAGAAGCCATACTTAGGGCTAATATAAGTTTTTCTAAATGCGAGTACCTGGATTCAGCTTCAAGAAGGCTTTTTCTTACGTAATACATTGGATGTTGTTGACCCTCCACATCCTTGGTTAGGACTACACTTACCGTATTTCTAGAAACTGCAAGGTATAATGATAAAGGCTCCCCTGGATTTGGCTTCATCAGGAGCGGTGCCGAGGATAGGTAAGCTTTCAAGTCCTGGAAAGCTTGTTCATGTTGGGGCGTCCATTCAAACTTCTTGTTCTTCTTCGGGATGTCATAAAAATCTCTGCATCTTTCCAAGGATTTGGAAATGAATCTATTCATGGCTGCTACCCGGCCTGTCAACGTTTGCACATCCTTGGTTGATTATGGTGACTTCAAGTTCAATATAGCACGAATCTGTTCCGGGCTAGCTTCAATTACTCTTTTGGTCACCATGTAACCCAGGAATTTGCCAGAACCCACTCTAAAATGACACTTCTCCGGATTCAGTTTCATATTGTACATATCCAGGATATCAAAGGATTCACTGACATCCTAGATATGGGTGTTGACATCCAGGGACTTTACCTCCATGGCATCTCCTAGCTTCTCTTTGAACATCATATTCACCAATCTCTAGTATGTTGCCCCTGCATTTTTTAGTCCAAAAGGCATAACTACATAACAATATATACCTGTTGGTGTGATGAAGGCTGGATCCTCTTGATCACCGGGTTCCATCTGAATTTGTTGAAATCCAGAGGTGGCATCCATGAATGTTAGCATTTCATGGCTTGCCGTTGCATCCATCATTGAATCAATGTGTGGTAAAGGGAAAGGATCTTTAGGGCAAGCATGGTCCAGGTCTGTATAATCCACACAGACCCTCCACATGTCGTTTTTCTTTCCTACCACCACCACATTCGCCAACCATCTTGGGAATTTAACCTCCCTGATCATCTTGTTCTTCAATAGACGGTCTACTTCCTCTTGAATTATCACTTGCTTTTCAGGGGCATACCTCATCCTCTTTTGATGTACAGTCCTGTAAGAAGGATCAATGCCAAGTTTATGTGTTATAATATTTTGGATATACCTGTCATATCTTCCGTGTTCCATGCGGATGTTGACATCCTAGAGCGGAGAAATTTCACCAGTTCTTCTTCCATGGGACCAGGGATATTAGTACCAATCAATACTTTTTTTCCTAGGATGCAAATGATCTAAGACTACTTGTTTCACATCCTGCTCCCTTGCTTCTAGGATATCCCTGGCCTTTTTCTTTAATTGCTATCCTTGACGGGCTTTAGCTGAAATCTTCATGGCCGAAGTGTAACAATCTTTTGCCTCCTGCTGGTCACTATGGATTGTGACCACTCCCCAGGTTGTGGGTAGTTTGACGCATTGATGGTATGTAGGGACTGCCTTCATGTCGTGAATCCAGGGTCTGCCCAGGATGATGTTGTATCCGGACGGAGCATCCTTTACACAGAAACGCTGCATCGAGTTAACTCCCTCCACGTAGACTGGTAGCTTTACTTCCCCTAGAGTGTTCTTTGTTTCCCCACTAAAACCCACGAGAACCATCGACGCTTTGACAGATCTCCACGGTATATCTGACTTGGTTTCCCTCGCGTGCCTTTTAGCTGCAGAATAAGAGGTACCGCATATATCAGATCCACCAGAAATGAAATAGATTACCTTTGCATCCAGAGATGGGGATGCTGCCCGCTCAGGATGTCCGCGCGATCTGTCTGCATCCAGGGTCTGGTCAGTGCCCCTGGATTTCACAGATTGGTCGGCACCTCTAGATCTGTCCTTCTTTCTCCCCAATAGTTCTTTCAGGAAGCCTTTGCTCAACAAGTAGCTGATTTCTTTGCGCATAGCTATACAATCCTCGGTTAAATGACCAAAGTCCTCATGGTATGCACACCATTTGGACTTATCTTTCTAGGATGCTTGTTTGTCTGTCTTCTTGGGCCACCTTGTCTTGTCCCCCAAGTCCTGAATAGCATTAATCACACCTGCAATGTCAGTAGAAAAATAAAATTCATCGAAAATAGGATACTCTTTGTCATCCTCGTCTTCGCCTTGGTCAACCCTATTAACCGTTGGATTATCGGGTTTGGAATAGGGTTTAGGTCTCTGAGACCTTGGATGTGCTGATTCTGACTTCCTGTTAGAAGACCCATATCCTGGGAGCACGTCAGCTCTTTCCAGTATTTTCTGGTCTTCCTCAAGCCTGATGAATCGCAAGGCCATATGCCTCACTTCGTCAAGCCTGTGACAGGGGTTCATTACGAGATCTTGATAGAAAGTTAAATCTTTCTTGAGTCCCATCTTGAACGCCTGGACTGCTGTGGCCATATCCAAGTTGGGGATATCCCGGGTTTCTTTGCTAAACCTGTTCACATAATCTGTTATAGATTCATTAGCATTCTGGGTAACCCCGTAAAGATCACTTTTTAGTTTCTCAAAGCTACGTCTACAAGAAAATTGATTATTAAATAAGTTAATTAAATAAGAGAAGGATGGAATAGAAAAGGGTGGAATACTCAGCAGCCACTTCAGGGCTGAACCCGTGAGTGTTGAACCAAAACCCTTACACAAGCATGCCTCCTTGATTTCGGGGGGCATGTAGATCACCTCCATCCTTTCCATATACTGAGCCACGTGTTCCTCCGGATCTGGTGTGCCGTTGTATAGTCTCATGCTGGGAGTCTGGAACCTCTTAGGTATTTCCACGTCACATATCGGGGGAGCCAACCTTGAAAGTCGGTGACTCGATGGTGCTACTTCAGGGATAGGTTGAACTACTCCTGGCACACTCGAGACCATCTCCTTTAATTTCTTGAGTTCCTTGGCCACTGCTGGGCTTACACCTGCATCCTGCACAGATTCGTTAGTACGGGCATTAAGGTTAGGAGTTTCAAGGATGTTACCAGTATCCTGGGTAGTTGTTCCCCCAGGATTCAACTGGAGTCCCTGAATGTAGACATCCTGGGCCTGTCGGCCAGGGTAGTATAAGCAGCAAGTGTGGATCTCGGTTCTATTATTCGAACGTCGTCTGCCAAGCTAGACCCATTTCCAGGGCTGCCGTACTGTAGCCTTCTGGCCTGGACAGGAGATACGGGTGTATGATCCGCCCTACTGATTTCCGACCTTAGCCTGGCTACTTCTCCGTACATATCCTGGTTTACTTTCTGTTGTTGCTCCATATATTGTTGTACTTTTGCGATCATGGCAAGGAATTCATCGTTGGTAGCCGTTATTGGGATTTCTCCAGCACGTCCTAATCCTATGACCCCTTGAGTGGTGGTTCTGCTAGGGTTGCGGTTCACGGGATCAGTTGTTATCAAGGTAACTCGTGGTGGTGGAGGAGGTAGCGCAGTGTTGGTTGTAGTAGAAGTGTTTGCAGGGGTGGTCGCATTCGAGGTACTCGGTTATGTTGCCATTTTTTGATAGATCTTTGTAAAAATCAAATTCAAGATAAATCTAGCAAGAGTTTGGAAAAATATCGACACCAATTGCCCCACGGTGGGCGCCAAATTGTTTGGTAAAAAATTATACAAGTAAATTAAGTAACCAAATTAGTTTGTGAGGTATGGTGTCCTGGGTGTAAGTTTTTGGAAATCAAGTTTGTAAGAAAATATCCAAGGTTAGATGAAAAATATGTATAAACACAAACAACATGACTTCCCTGAATGCAACTAAAGACAACGAGATTTGAAAGGGGGAAAGCCCTTAATCCTTGAACGTCTTCAAGGATTGCTGGCATAAAAAACCCCTTCGGAAACAATAACACACTTTGCCCGTTTATTGCACGAAAATAGGTTCGATTACAGAGGTTTGCCGCTGTTTTCTAAGTGAATGAGTGCGAGTATAGGTGAACGAGAGGAAAAAATGAACCCTAAACTGCCTTTAAATACAAGATAATCCCTAACTATAACTCCGAGATTCTTGGGATTTCCCTTCCAACGACTTTCGGCCGTTATTTGACCGAGTATGGCGGTGAGTCTTTATTTCCACACGTGTTCCAGCTTTGACGGAGTCCATATGACCGTTATGCTTTCTTCCATACCTGACTTGATCACATGGAGTCAAAGAAAGGATTAGTAACATTGCCCTAGCATGCTGGGTATCCGTGCATGCTGGGATCAGATAGTACATATAAAATAAACCCTAGATTCATTACATCCTGTGACAGTAATTAAGTAAATCAAATAAACATCCTGGGTCTGGTTAACAAATACGCCTTCCCTGCATGTTTGACATCCAGGGGCATTAACTTCTAGGAGATCATTGGTAAAAAAAACTAGGTCGAAATTCAGGGTATAATATTCTCTGACATGCATACTTTAAAAAGTCAGCTTACGCTGGTGAGTTCTAGCTTTTAAAATCCTTTAACCTTTCAAAATCATTTCATAACACCCGAGTCCCAAAGGACCCCTTTTTCACCTTCCTCTAGCCTTTCCCATAAATATATTTATAAACAGTAAAGTTATGCACATTACAAATTCCTCAGCACATTTATAAAATAAAGCATATATAAAAAATTTAAAGACATTACATTTAAACTTCTCATAAATAACCGGCGGTCCTCTAGCTAAGCATTGTCTAGTTGGAACCACGTTAGTCCCTCGGGTGACTGTCGTCCCCCGAATTCCTCTCGAGCAGTCGTCGCCACCCCCGTGGACGTCATCTGTGACAACCCGTAAAATTCCAGGTTAATATTAATACTATATATACGTGCAATTATCTGTTTAATTACATGCATTAGGCTTAATTTATTCAAATTAGGCGAACCTATGTGCAAACATAGGTAAACTAGACTTGACAACCCGTACCCGTATCGGAGATCAACCACAAAGTGTTACGTTTATTCAAACTAGAATTTTAATAACAAAAATATTTCATAATTTATTTGCGGAATTTTAACAATAAGAAATATAAAATGTTCATTTTATATTCTCTTCAAACATCGTGGTTACGTCGTAACCCATTTCAAAACATATCGCTTATTCAAACACGAAATTCATTCAACAAACCAACACTTTACATTCGTTAAACTCATTCGTTTTATTTAAAACATTACTTCGTTCCGACAAAAAATAACCTAAACATTCGTTTAGATTTAAATGACAAAGTTCAAAACAATTAACATTCCTGTCGAGCAAACTTATTTCAATAAATTTGGAAACATCAAAGTGACATTCACAAATCATTATAACATCAAGACGCGTGACATTATCATTCGTTTAAACAATATTCATTTATTGTATCAGTTTGTTTCGTTTGAATTCGTGTCAAAACCAAATTCACATCCGTTTATCGTCTTAGGCCCAAAAAAATATTCATTGGACTCGTTGGATCAACCCAATTCACTTCGACCCGACCCGAGACCCGATTCGGCCCACTGAGCCCGATGGTCCAACCGGCCCATTCCTTTCTCTCTTTCTTTCTTTTTCCCTCGGCCCACCTAATTTGGCCTAAATGCTGGCCTGTTTCTTTTTCGGCGCAGCCCATGGCCCAAACCCTTTTCTTTTCCCTTTGAGCCTGAGCCCATTTCGTTACCCCTTTCCTTCCCGGTTTTCCCGTGTTCGACCCTCTCATCTTCATTCTTATTTATTTATTTTTACATTTCTTTAATTTGGTTACTTTTATTCTTTCTCTAGTTCGGTCCTAACCGAACTCCTAACCATCCTCATTAGAGCTTAGTTGCAATCACTACATGTCTAATATGTCTTGTTCTGTAGATCCCCCTACATGTTATGTGGATTTGAGACAAGTTTGTCTCATAAGTACACAAGCACTTCTAAACCCATAGGTTAATAACCAATGTAGCAAAGATATGAGACAATTATGTTGGCTAAGTACAAAACATCTTCACAACAAAATGGGTAATAACCGATATGGAGAATCCTTGTCTCCCTTCCTCCTTTCCCATTTGAACGGTTCATATGAACCCACCAACACACCCTTTGGTTCATTCTCTAGTCATATACCTCAAGTGTTCAAGCCAAATCCTCCATCGTTTTCTTTCTTGGTTCAGACCAAGCAAAACCGAACACCCCTTCGGTTCTATTAAAACCGAACCAAGCACTTAATCTAGCCCACTTAACCACTTACTTATACACCCTCATTCCAAACACTTAGTCACTTTCAACCGTCAAACACATTCACCCTTTTCCTCTCTTTTCTTCTCTCCCTCTCGATTCACTTCAAACCACCACCATCACCCTTGTTTTTCAACATTTAAACACTAATCAAGCCTCCAGTCTCCATCTACATTCAAGGTTAACCATTAATTATCCTTATTTCTTTCTTTCTTTCGGATCACCACCAAACCGACCACCACCTCACTTTTCTTCATCCTACAAACACATTCAAGTCTCTAATTTCTTATAACCTTCATCCAGATTCAAGGTAACTTCTAATCTATCATCATTCCTCATCATTTTTCCTTATAATCATCAATATCTTTCATCCTAATCATGTGTTTTTCTATCCATGATCATGTCATTACTTTCATTCTATTAACTAATTTTCTATATTCAAGTATTCAAGGGTGGGTTAGGAGCTAAACCGGAAACAAATTCAACACCTACTTACGTCACTAACCGATCTGGCTAAAACCTTAGTGAGATTCCTTTCTTCTTATTTCACTCTTTATTTTGTTCATAGAGTTGTCACTAATCCATGTTCATTCAACGACTTGATGTTATTACTTGATGATTAATTAACAAAACTTGTTGTTAGTAAATGTATGCTTACTTTGATGGAATTATTTCATGGATCATCATATTGTTTTTGAAATCTAAATGGTGTTATGATATTGTCATGACATAAGTAACATTATTTAGTAAAATCATATTAAAAAACCATCATGAAGTATGATATCCTAAAATGTTAGTATGTATATATTTCTAGATACTTGTCATAAAATAACATGCATATGTGTATTTTATCAAAATGACTAGAATGATATTCACATTTCATAATGTTATATAAATTTTGACACATGACTAAAAATAAGGTTATATTTTTCATAATATAAATAAGTCATGTTAAATATGACAAAATAAATGTGTGTCATAAAACTATATTTCAAAGGTCCACTTTAAAAATCCATAAGTTAACATCTTCTTTAGTATTTTTAACACATAAATAAAAATGGTCATTTAATGAAGGAAAATTGGCCTATAATAATACCAGTTATTAGCTATTGGTCGATAATAATCTCAGTTATTGTTTTTCCCCACAATAATATCAGTTATTAACATGTTGGCCTGTATTGATCCGCAGTTAAGTTATGACTAAGGGTGTTAAATTTGTGCTGACTGGACGTCCTAGTAGGATCCTATGTGGCATTTAAAAAAAAGCTTTTAGTAAAAAAAACTAAAAAAAAAAAACAAAACCCTAATCAAATGACAGTATCCGTTAAAGCACCCCCGACACCCACCCTTCGTTCTCCAATCAAACAACCAGCCGAACACGTCGACCCTCCCCCGCACGTCGTTCCCTCCGGCTACCGACAACCTCCCTCCGTCCAACCCTCGGCGACCATCGCAACCCTCCGACCTCCACCTTCCCTCTCCCTCCCCTGTTCGAAACTAAACCAGCGACGGCGGTAGCCGCAATCGCGGCTGCGCTACTGTGGTGTGCTCCGACGAACCTATCCAACCCCATGGCGAACTCCGACACCTCTCCATCCCACTCTCCGATGGCCCATCATGAATGACAAGGAAGAGAAGCGGTGCCAGATAAATTGATGAGCGATGATTGAATTTGTTGTGATTGTCAAAATTGATGAACGAATTTGTTGTGATATTCGATGAATGAATTGTCGGCATAACAAAGAAATGATTGTGGGGAACCGATGTTTTGCTGACTTTGTCATTTAATTAGGGTTTTGTTTTTTTCTTTTTCTTTTTGTTTTACTAAAAGCTTTTTATTTTTTTTAAATTCCACGTAGATTCCTACTGGGACGTCCAGTCAGCAAAAATTAACACCGTTAGTCACTTAACGGCGGATCAATACAGGCCAACATGTTAATAACTGGGATTATTGTGAGGAAAAACAATAACTGGGATTATTATCGGCCAATAGCTGATAACTGGGATTATTATAGGCCAATTTTTCTTTAATGAAAATAAAATGTTATTTTCTTAAAAGAAATACTAAACATAAATATATATTTCAAATAATGATTTGTATGACTTAAAATCATATAATATGGATTTATAGTAAAAATGACCATGACTAACCTTATGATGTGTTTGAGGCTTCAAAAATGTGCGTTCATAAATTACCTACAAGATTTCAAAATCCGCATTTAAACCCAAAACGTTACACGTTCAAAACGGGATTTTCTGGACGCGGAATTCAATTTTTCTAACTTATTTAATATAAAAATTCGGACATATCATGGTTCTGATCCAGAACCTTAAATGAGATCATTTTCGCATATTAAAATGTTCCATGAAGTTCAAAAATGGAAAATGATATTTTGGAAGAAAACCGGATAAAAACGGCGATTTTGGTAACGCGAAAACGCTAATTTTTGCAAATTAAACTTCTACCGGCAAGTTTGGTAATTTAAAACCTTAAACCACATTACAACAGCCCCATAAATTTTTCCAAGGTGTTTAGGTAACTCAAACATCATAAAACAAGTAATAACAGTTCAACCGGAGAAACTGGCTAACTACCGAACAAACCGACGCTCAGCTTTAACAAAATATAAATCCTTATATATTTTGGAATCATTATTTCATAAAAATAAATATATTTTTATGTGTCAAATGATTTTTCATAAAAATGCGACTAATACCATGTATTGACGTGCGGTAGAAACGCGCGTTCGAACCTTAATAAATGAAGGAGTTTATTTATTACTTTTAGGGGTTCAAAACCTTATAAATATTTAATGAAATTAAATATTCATATCTTCATGTCATTACATGAAAATAAATATATTATTCGATATTATATTTTCTATACGCGAAAAACCAAATATTATTTATTTATTCAAATAAATAAATATTTTCATAACTTCATATTATCTGTTTGGCAACAAATAATAATTCAAGATTTCCATCAATGTCATCGGGTAATTTCTGTCAAGACTTGTCGTTGAACATTGGGTGACATATTCACTTAACCAATATAGCCAACCCTAAGTTGTCTTAATATTATATTGTAGACACTTACTAGGCTGCTTCATTTCAATTCATATATGTCACTTCATCATCATTTCATGTAAGTTTCCACGGCCCATTTACTTTTTCTGTTTTCTAAACTAAGAGGGAAAATTCAATGAATGCCAATTCAAATTCATTTTTGTCTAATATTATTAATAGTTGCAACACGTACTGATTGCATGTTCTTTTCATATACCCCAATATGTGTATTCATGTTGATTCATGTTCTATGCCTAAATTCCCACTATTAATTGAATTCAAGTAGTTCACTCAAAATGATAGCTTGTGAATAGATCTATTTGGGTTGATAACCATGCCCTGATTTGGTCGCTCCACTCCTGACTCCACGGTTATAGTCAAGGGGTACATGTAGTTATTCTGGTCTTTTAGTGTACTCGGGGTAGGACACCAGGAGTGGGAAATCAGTTAGTTTTTTAATTCAAGGTTCATGTTTAATCTTTACAACCTCAGCATTAACTATATAATATCATGACGGCCAAACATTCAAATTTGTTTCAAACATTCGAACTTATTTCAAACATTTTCATGTATCATAAAACCTGTGAGCTCACCAACAATTCTGTTGACTTTTCAAATTTCTTGAATTCTCAGGTAACTAATGATGCATATTCATGACTTCAATCTGTGGATCCTGCTTGTCTTGTTCGTGGTCTGCCTGCTTGCATGTTCATGCGGTCATCTTGAAGATTTATTTACATTACACCAGTAGGATGTTATGTTTTAAAATCTTAAACAAATGTCTTTTGAAAGTTTATCATGTTTCTTTTCCACTACTACTTTTTCCTCGCAACAACTAAATGTTTTAAACAAATATTTATGAATTATGTTTCAAAGACAAATGATTTTTTAAATGTTCATTTAGTAGTCGTTCATTCATACCCATGACCATGATGCCAAACAGTCACACGCCTCCATTTCGCCATTTCTAGGGTGTGACAGACGTGGTATTAGAGCCATGGTTATAGTGAATTAGGATGCATCAGACCGCACCTAGTCTATATCCTAAGCTCTGCATCATCCATTTGTGTGTGTGTGTGTGTGTGTGCATTCATGCATTGCCTTGTATGTGTGCCAACTTGCAAACTGTCATGTCTGCTTATTCATGTAGTTGCTTATATGTATATAATATATATATTATTGTTATGGCTTGGAATTTGTCACATCACGTCACACAAGGAGAATGTCGTGGTACCTTTCGAACCGAAGCTAGAATTTGAGTATACGCCCTCGCCGCCAGTTTATATTCCTGCGTCCCCCGGAAAATAATCTTTCACATAGGAGGGAATTGGAGCCCATTGTTTCCGATGACGAAAGCGATGATAACTCGAAGGAATCCATTCCTGATACGATTATTCCACATGCTTGCTCCCGAGACATTTTTCTTGTCCCAATCATATCTGATTATGTCCCTACCGCTCCTGTTATGGATCCTTCCACTATTCGATCTCCATCTTTCCATTTGTTTCGTTTTCTTCCACTGGTCCTAGGATGATGTACTCTCCTAGGAAGTCTGTCGTTCAGTACCATCGCCGTCGATTTGCTACTTCTGCACCTAATGGTGAGCCTGCCCCTTAGAGACAGCGAGTATCTGAATCCCCTGTTCCTCCTTCTGTCAATGAGGTTGGAATGTCATCCGCCTCTGTTGCTGCCACACGTCTACTGTACTACACAGTGTTCCTGACTTCCTGTCCGTCTGCCCAACCTTGTTTTCATCCATTCTCATTTATCCAGGCATGACAATGCCATCCGTCAGTTGATTTCTCAGTTCGTTCCTTCTTGGTTCATAGTACTATTCAGACTCTCGAGTCCCGTCCTTCGGCGATCGAGGATCGTTCTATCATTACTGGATTTGCGACCGACTCTTTACACGCTCATATAACAAATGTCTCCAATTCTGCTTCCATCACTTTGCTGATGTTAGAGTCTTTCAAGAGACGTATGCTTGCTATCGAGGAGAGCATCTTGCTATTTTAGACGTTCATGTCCACTATTGCACATGTCGCTTGAATATTCCCCATGCCAGCTTTCCCGAGAGGCCAGTACTAGCAAGCTACCAGAAGAATGATGCCGTATTCTTAGCTTAACTAATGTATGAAAACTATTATGAATTTTGATAATTGGAGTTGCGCCCCCACATTCTGAAAACAATGTTTGTATGCTCATACTAAACTTGTTGTATTGTCAAGATGGATGTTTTCTAATATTAATTACAGTGGTATTTCTTTTACTGTTGTCTAATGCGATCCTTGTGGTTATGATGTATGTTGTGCTTGTTGACATGTAGACTTTATGTTGCCACATATTGTCGAAATATTTTCTTGTTCACACTCGTGAGTTAAGTCAGACATGTCTGGACGACGCACACTCCATTGCAATAACTCATTTCCTTCACCTCCACCACCCCCGCTAAATGTTGATCAAGTCGAGGCTATGATTGCCCCGTGAGTAGCCGATGCCATAGCTGTGAACAAAACTACCTGTGCCGCAGGAGGCCACCGTGAAGGTCCTCCTAGTGGTAAGACGCCCTGACCAATGTTGGAAAATCCACGATTATGATTATCGAGAATTATTTTCAAGGTTACGTCTGACATTCCATGTGCCCCGGATTGTTCTTACAAGGACTTCATGAATTGTAAACCAATTAATTTCAAGGGTATTGAGGGTGTTGTAGGTCTTATCCACTGGTTTGAAAAAAAATGTTGCTCCCACATGGTGGAATCCCCTTTCAAGTCAATTGGAACTGATCTGGCTCATGCTATGCCATAGGATGAGATGAAGCAACTATCAAGAGAAGATTATTGCCCGCGCAAAGAAATCCAAAGGCTAGAAGTCGAGTTCTGAGGACTAGCAATAAACGAATCTAATGTTGTTGCTATACCAAGTGTTTTCATGGACCCGTCCACATCTGTTCTGCAATGGTGACACCGTTGTACAAGAAAAATCAAGCGTTATGATTAAAGTCTATCTCTCAATATTCAAGGGAGTGTGATGTCTTCCAATCCAACCACTCTGCCAAGCGCCGCTTGCTTGGCACACAGTTTGATATATCAGGCTGTACGTCAAGACGCACCTTTCGCTAGGAAGGCTTCTAAATCAAAACCCGTTGATGCTTGTTCCTCTCCTTCTTCATCTGATAAGAAATCTGACCGTAAGCGAAAGCGGGGTCATCATGGCAAGAAACATTCTGAAAAGCGATCTGAGAAGGGCTCCAAGCCTGTAAAGCTTTGTGTCTACTGATTTTAGTCCTTTACTTAAAATCAATCCAAGAATGTTAGGCACTAAATACTCCATAAGGCTAGCAGATAGCAGTTAGATTGAAACTGATAAAGTCTACCATGATTGTCCCTTACGTCTTTCCGAATCAATCGTTCAACATTGACTTGCTGCCTGTCAAACTGGGAAGTGTCGACATCGTTATCGGCATGGATTGGCTATCGGAGAATCGCACGAAGATTCTCTGTCACCAAAAGCAAGTCAAAATGCCATTGATGAATGGTGAAACACTAGTCATCCAAGGTGAAAAGAGTGGAGCCAAGTTAGAGATTATACCCTGTAGGAAAGCTAGAAAGTAATTTCGTAAAGGATGTCACGCCATTTTGGCACATATCGCGGAAAAGGATTCGATAGAGAAGTCACCAAACGATGTTCTACTCATTTTTAAGTTTCCGGACATATTCACCGAGGACTTGCCTGGACTGCCACCGCCTAGGTAAGTAGAATTTCAGATTAATCTCATACCAGGAGCTGCACCTATAGCTCGTTCCCCCTATCGTCTTGCTCCTTCCGAAATGCAAAAATTATCCAAACAATTACCAGAATTATTGGACAAAAGAGTCATTCTTCCCATTTATTCCTCTGGGGTGCTCCTATTCTTTTTTCAAAAAAGAAAGATGAATCTTTTCGCATTGCATTGACTAATTGCGAGCTAAATAAGTTAATTGTGTAGAACCTCTACTCGTTCCCAAGGATCGACGACCTATTCAACCCACTGAAAGGGTCTGGTTATTATTCTAAGGTCGATATACGGTCTGGTTATCATCAGTTAAAAGTTCGTGAGGAAGACATTGCGAAAACTCCTTTCGGAACTCGTATTAATTTCTAGTTATGCCCTTTAGCTTGACCCACGCACCAGTTGCATTCATGGACTCAATTAATCTCGTATACAAGCCATACTTGGACAAGTTTGTTATTGTGTTCATCGATGATATCTTAATCTACTCACGTAGTAAAGAGGAACATGGACAACACTTAAGACTCGTTCTGGAGTTACGTAAGAAATAGAAATTGCACGTGAAATTCTCAAAATGCGAATTTTGGCTTCGCAAAGTGCATTTTTTAGGTCACGTGGTAAACGAAAGGCATACACGTGGACCCGTCCAAGATCGAAGCAATCCAAAATTGGAAAGCACCTTCAACCCTTCTGAAATCTGCCAATTTCTAGGTCTCCCTGATTATTATCGAAGGTTTATTGAAAAACTATACAAGATTGCTCAGCCACTGACTACCCTTACCCGAAAAGGACAAGGAGTTGTCTAGGATTCTAAAGCTAAGACTGCATATTAACCATTGAAGCAAAAGTTGTGTAATGCACCCATCATGTCCATGCCAGAAGGAACCAATGACTTCATGGTGTACTACGATGTGTCTCACCAGAGTTTAGGATGTGTGCTTATGCAGTAAGGGAATGTCATTGCCTTTGCTTCCAGACAGCTAAAAATTCATTAGAAGAATTACTCAACCCGCGATCTTAAACTCAGAGTCGTTGTTTTCGCTAAAGATTTGGAGGAACTATCTTTACGGGACAAAGTGTATCGTATACACTAATCACAAAAGTCTCCAACACATCTGTGACAATCTGTCTTTTTAGGTCCTTCCTGATTTATCTAAACCTAAACTGTTATAAATGTTGTGTGAACATTTACATGATTGACTTGTGTTGACCTTAGCAACTAGTGTTTGTGCAATCATCATGTTACGAGCATGCACTTGAGTCTATACGTTTTGTATTCTATAATTTTATGTAAATCATACGCTATGATTTCATATGAATGTTTTATCAGTTTATGTGGCAATAAACTTGTGATTTTATGTGATATATATATATATATATATATATATATATATATATATGTGTGTGTGTGTGTGTGTGTGTGTGTTATTCTATAATTTTATGTAACAGTGTGTCACGTAATTATATGTAACGTTTCTTTCATTTTACGTGAGTATATATATATGTATCATTATGATTTTATGTGAACTTAAAATTAATAATTATGGATTATTAATTATGATTCTATGTGATTATCTAAGGTTTATATTTTTATAAACGTCACACGTTGAACATGTGTTGACATACACTTGTATACTCATCATCAAGTTATCTTCGTTAACCCGTTAAGAGCTCCTCAGCGTTTGTAAATCATAAGGGACCGGAACTGTCAGTTTTCAAACTATCCTTGATCGAACAAATCTGGAAGGACTGAAGCCGTATATCCCAGAATTTGTCACCCTTCTTGTAAAATCGAGAGGGATCAATTCTGTCATTTATGTAAACTCCATATTGAAGTCAGGAGTTAAGAATGAAACGCCCGTCGACCTCCTTTGCATTCTGATAACCTCTCGATCATTAACATTTAGCTTTTGAATTAAATGGAACCACCATCTGGTCATTTTCTCTTGAATTCATCCCTCCCTCTCGTTCATCACGCGAGCATCATTGAAGGTCAGCGCAAACGCCACCACCGAGAGCGGAACTCCGGCGAACCACCATACGGGGATCCAACCACCGCCCTTGCTTTCAGTTTCGGGACTGCTACTGCTACCCACCATCACATTTCCATCGGATTCCACAAAAGTACAGTAGCGGCATAGGCATCGAGGTTTACTTCCGGTTATGGGTTCCACAAAAGTACATTTGGAATTAATTGTTTTTTATTGGTTACACGAATTAGTTTAGGGTTTTGTCATCAACCGTCTAGATGTAATAATAATAATAAGGACTAATTTTGAAAAAATTCAAAGGGGAGTAGCTACACATTTGGAATTAATTGTTTTTTATTGGTTACACGAATTAGTTTAGGGTTTTGTCATCAACCGAACGTAATTGTAAAGAGAGGACTCAAAACACACACATATTATTTAAATTAACTAATGCATCAATCAAATTTAAATGCTTGTCATCACAGATAAAATAAGATCCAATACATAAACCAACTGAATTAAGTGTAAAACCTATATGAACCATCTTTTAGGTTATCCGTAATAGATTTTGGTGTGTGATAGAAAAAGTGATGTTATGAAAGATATCACGCACGGTTCAACGGTGGTGATAAATGTGTGTCGTGGTGTTTGTATGAATGTGATGTTTAATTCAGTAAAATAAAATAAGATGTGATTATTTGATTGGTGAAAAAAATTAACTTGTAATTCTTCAAACAATATGTTATCATAATCACTTTTGTTTTACCTTTTTCACGCCATGGGGGCGGTCCTAGCATAAACGGGTCACATAGGCCATAACAATATGACTATATATGATTTTAGTGTAATCCAACTTTTAAATCTATATTAATGTTCGTAAGAGTGGATCTCTCTAACTTAAAGATGAGTACTTTCATTATACATTCTGATTTACAGATAATGGGTTCGTTGCTAGTCAGGCTGTGTTGAAGGCGGAATCAGCCAAAGTCGCTAAACACGAGAAAGCCTGTTTAGAAAATCAACATGAGTTTATCCAGTTTACGTTTGATACATTTGGGTCACTGGCCCCCGAGACAGTGGGGTTCTTAATAGGGTTCAGTGTGTCATCCACAACAATTCCTCAACCCCTAAAAATCATAACTTTGTTTTTAGTAAGATCCGTTTTGCTATCCAAAAAGGAGTTGCAGCGCAACCGTAGCCCGTTTACCTGCCATGTTATTGTAATTTGATCCTAATATATCAAATAAAAAAATTTATTTAAAAAAAACTATAAAAACATGAAAGTTCTATTGTTTCACTTTTATGAATTTTTTTATAAACGTTAAAAATGTTTGAAATTGAGTAACTCATAACCTTTATATATGAAATTTGTTACTATTTACTAGTTTTTTTTTATTATTTTAACTAAGTTGATAACTAATTAAAGAAGTTAGATTATTATTTAGTAATTTTTTCCTTTACAATTATGTTATATTTTAGGTTAAAGTTGGGTGTGGCTACTCCCCTTTGAATTTTTTCAAAATTAGTCCTTATTCTAATTTACTACAGCATCTCACTAAAAATCTTCTTCTATAGTTGAAAACTACCGGTTTCTAGAAGTTATCAAATGCTAGGTCTCATAGATATAACTTAAAATGTGGTGCTCATTATCTAAGGCTGCTGAAGGTAACGGTTACTAACTAATTCAAATGCAATACTACAGGTATGTCTAAAACTTACTCGAAACCGATCAGTGTCAAGCAATCGCCTCTGGTTGAGCTTCTGTTAAACCTTTTATGGTTTCAACAATGGAGTGCTGGGCTTCGTAAGGGTTTATTTGGGGAAGATGATACCCGCCCCACATGTTATATATTTGTTGTGTCGGGTTAAAACCAAACTGACGGGTTGTCCGAATGGTTTGGGTTGTTGAGCGTGGGTTGTAGGCTCCCGGGTTCGAATCTCGACCTCCGCATTCTTTTTCAGTCTTTAATCAAAATTCAAATTTCACTTACCGGATACATTAAAACGTTTTCGATCGAATTTTAAACTAAAACTGGTCTCTTCCCATTGGTTAAGGCTCTCGGATTTGAGCCAGAGGTCACAGGTTCAAACCTCGTGAACTCTGGTTTTGCTATTTAATTTTTAGTATGGTGTTTTTGACCCTTTTCTTGACTCAAACCTATCAGTCTATCACCCATCGTTCTCCGCGTTATTTTGGATCCGTAGGATTTTCATAGACGTCGTTATCTTGCTCAAATCTCATTTGATTTATATAAATTGATTTATGATATAAAATATTTGGTTAAATGACGGTGACTTATAAAGTAATACATGTTTGAAAAATATATAAAAGTACGTATTTAGCAATATAAAACGCACGTTTTGGTAACCTTTACATTAGTGTAAAAGTATGCGTATTTTGCGATTTAATCGTTCTAAACATTGAATTTATATTCATATAAGTATTTATAAGCACATGGGTGCATTTTGGAGTACTCATTATTGATATAACTATTATTTGGGCTACGGATATATTTTATGAAACAATTTCATGAACTTGTATTATCAATAAATAATATACTTTTGTCGACTTTTGTGATCGTCGTGATTTTAACAATGTACCGATCTTCGACTCGTTTTTGAATTATTGAAACCTCGTCATGTCACAGTTTGAGTGGTCTAGACTTAGTCGTTTTCGATTGAACTCACACATATGTATATATGCTCGTTAGGTGTTTGGTAGAGTACACAAGACCTGCTAGTTTCTACTTGATGTTATTATTTATCTTGAATTACTGTGCACCCAAATGTGAGTTTCACGACCCCATTTTACTGTTTTAAATCCTGTTGGGGGAGATTAACATGCAAACTCTTGAACTGTTAGATAATTATATCACCTGAATGATAGTGGCACACTTATGATAAAGTCCTTACTTTTAGAGTTACTGTCAATGTGACATCAGCGGGAACTTATTTGGTAGATCTACTGGGTTTGACATCCGCACCCGGTTCAGTCGCTCTGGCACGATTGGATATCGAACGGGTGTTATAAACTTCTTGGTCTTAACGAGGCACAATTGAACTTGTCGAGCTTCAGTAACTGGATAACTAGTTGATCTAGTTAAACGTGCACTGATTTCTTGAAAAAATAGTCTAGCTAACTATTGATATATTATCTGGATTTTAAACTGAACATTAACTGTTGTTGAACAGTGAACCTTGAACTTAAACTTGAAATGTTGATGAACGTTTGTTTTACATGAACTGGGACTGTTATTGAACAGTCGGTTTACATTATACTTGAACTGATAAACCTGTGAACTCACCAACCTTCGTGTTGACACTTTTTAGCATGTTATTCTCAGGTTGCAGATGTTCGAGTATCACGAGTACGCATGCATGAGACTTCGAAACCCTTTAAGTGTCTTTGAACAAACCACATCATCTTGGGTGACGATGTCTTTACATAAATAATTAAATTGTATTTACGTTTCCGCATTTATAAAACTATGAATTTATATTTTAATAATATATGAAACATTTTTTATTAGTTACCGGTCGTTTGGTGTAACTAATAGACTACAATCCTGGTTTGTCACGCTCCCTGCGGTGCGTTGCCGCGCGTGGGATTTTTGGGGATGTGACAGATTGGTATCAGAGCCATTGGTTACAGCGAACTAAGATTCGTCTTAGACAGTAAGTGTTGTGCATTAGTTGCACTTAAACATTTCTCTCATGCATCGTGATACTCACTCCTACACGCACCTGGTTTACGATTTATCGTTTACATCATCCAATCCCATTATACTCACGGCGAGGAGCCGGTTAGTCTTGAATCATTTTTCTTAACCTCTCTAAGTTGTGTACCTCTTGATTAACATTCATGTACGATGAGACGTCGAATCGGATTAAAGGATCACAATTATACTTTTGACGAGATGATTACTACTCGGGATTATTCCGGATTGAACAACTGGGCGTAGTGCCCATACTATGGATGTATGCTGCATAGGGAAGGTGGTGTAATACCTCTTCTTTTCCTGAAACCTCTATTTTAGCTTAGGAGGTTCTTGTTATACCTGCCTTACGTATATCTCTAAACTCATCCGTTCAGGGAATGTTATCTCGATGTGCTAGTAGAGCGATTATTTAACTTCACTAGAGTTAGCAGGGTATGAATTCAAGTGGCTGCCTATGGGGCACTTATATCAACTTTCGTCATCCTGATCGTCTTCCATTTGCTGTGATCTCTTAAGATCTTTCCCTTCTTGATTTTATCACATTGTGCGTGGAATTAATACAACTGGATTACAATTCTTATAACCCCAATGAAACCTGATGCGGGTCGACTGAAATTCCCTCTTTGTGTATCGGATTGCGATCACGCCAATATGTGTTATAAGTAATCTCTAACTCCAAGCTAAGCTAGATTCATTTTGATAAACCCTACTCAGATCCTATTGAGCTAAATTTCTGGGTGACTCACTTCGGGTGGGTCATTCCAATCTAAGTGAGCATTCTATTCTCGAAAACTTGTCTCATTAACAAATTCTGGTCAAGATAACCATGGGTTAGTGACCACACCATACTTGGTAGCTGAAGTAAGAGGAACTAGGGTGATCATATAAAGTAAATCACAGTTACGGGTGCACACGTTAATGTAATATGCAGTGTATGGAAATCCTGGAGAATCCTACTAGGCAAGCCAATGATCGTATTGGGACCAAATTCCTGTAATTTTATTTCTTTTTCTCGTAGTATTGAATGTTGAACATGTTGAACTCAACCTGATGATCGAAGCCATCTATCTTTGTAAACATTATCGTGCATGATCGTATCTCTCCAATATATGTGGATTCTAATCCCTTCGAGAACTCTTTTGAAACATATTATGAATGCTAGTCCTGGAAGGACATCGTTCCTTTCGTGTACCTAAATGACAAGTTTTTCTTGACTACGAAGAATTTTGATGAAATATTTGACTAGTTTGGATCCATATTTCTACCTTCACGACTGTACGGACCATATCAATCCTTAAAACTTTATGATTGTGAGAAAACTTGTATATACATTCACCGGACGAATACCCAGACAACATTGGATAAACAAACTAGGTCAAGCATATACCGCGAGCATTGGAGCATATTTCTTGGCTAAAAACTCTTGTGAACTTTGCCTCTGAATATTCATATTTCCTGAATTTCTTGTGCGAACCAAAACTTGTTTGCCAGCAACAACGACACGATTGTACAAACTGCCTATCTCACTGCAAGCATATTTCTCTCAAATGGAGGTGATGATAGTGAAGAGTCTTCCTAGCTTCAAACTGGTGACTTCCAATTGTAACATAATGACTATTCCGACTGACCTTTTGAACCCGTGCGATTGATTTCTGTGCATGATTCGAACCTTTTACGATTTAACAACCAACGATCTCTGATTCTCGCGCTTTTGTAATCCTTTATGTCTTGGATGAACTTTCAAGCTTTGAACCGGAATGTGTTACATTTTTTGTTAGTTTTTCTACTAGTTAAACACCATTGATGATGAGACTACCTTGTGCTTCAATCACAGTAACAATACAAAGCTTTTTATGGAAACCCTATTTACAACCATCGAGCATGAACTTCTTGTTATCAATAGCTAATTGTACCATTGACCTAAATTTTCTTTTTTTACGCATTGAGTCCAAGTTATCCATACATTTTGTATATTTATTGACACTCCTGTCATAGCAAATATCGACAAACTTCTGGTATGCTAATCCTCATCGTCCTTTTCAGAAAACTTTCATTGATGAAAAACCTTGTGGCCTGTTTAATTTCGGATTGTCTTGAAATCTAAAGCTCTATTATATTCGCACTGCACGTGCCAAACTCTCGACGATCTTCACGAAAATAGAAAACCTTACGCATCCCATTGGTCTTGTGAATGGAAATACCTACACCTATTGTTCTGCAACGTATTGAAGTTTTAATCTCTCGCCCCTTTACATTTAACCATATGGGAGAAACTTGATGTCTTCTATTTTCGATAAAAATATCCAATGTGGTTTGACTAATGGCTAGTAATGGTAGGTTGCTGGTACGCCTTCAATGTTCTGGTAGTGTGGTGGGTTAGCTGCAGTACACCCTATGTATAAACGTCAGTGGCATGTTGAGTGTGGGACCAGTAATGGACCAAGGATTGACTTTAGATTCATACACAGGAGCCTCATCTTGAGAAACTCCATCTAACGGAACTCTGTCCTCGATAAACTGCTTAATACTACTTTCTCAGAGAATACAGATATCCCTTACGTATTTCTACCAAAAGAGACATACCCGAAATAATCAAACTTCATGCTTTCAATTGTCTAAGTCTAGAAGAAAACTCTCTCAAGGCGAATTTCCTGGCATGATTCAAACGTGATTTCTGACCCAGATGAACATTAACGTTCTGAAAACAGGAGATTTTCCCTTATGAACGGCAACCCACCTGATCGAATGATCAACTCCAACTTTTAGAAGCATGTGAGAGTCGACTTTCGTTTAAGGGACACTGCTGGGTCGACTGCTTTGTTTTTATGACCTCTCTGGCATTCACTGAGGTGATAAGCCTGATCCTTTCTATGGAAAACCCGATTTGTTCTTTTGACCCGCGGTAAACTTGCACTAAACCCTATCAAAAATGCATATATACAGGCAACCCAAGCCAAAGCCGTTTTTGAACATTCTGATGTTTTTGTTTCATGGACACCCTTTTATGACACTTTTGTACCTTATCTTACATTTGAAGACCATTTGAACCGATGTCTTGAGAAGAAAGGAAGCATGACGAATGAAGCGCAAGGACACCAAGGAGATTGGGTACACTGGTGAGCTTAAAAAAAATGAAGAATCTCTCTAACAAGACGTTAGTCTATCGGATTATATAACCGTTCACACGTTCATTATGATATCTATTTACGCGAATTCCTTCCCAAATCCTGTCAAGCACACTATATGTTTCTCTCTGAATTTTATACTATCCACTACGTTAGTTGCCTCCTCCCTACTGGTATCTTCACTAGTGCCAGATTAAACTCACATGTCATCCTTGGAATGTGTAGTTGCGACTATCATAAGCTTGCTATCTCATCGCTTACTAGAATTCACGAACTAAGCGTTGGCGCTCTTCATCTTAAATTTGCTAATCTCATGCTTGATGAGCACCTTTCGATATTCGGTACCTCATAGTTTACACTTTTGTTTTGCCCATATTATTGGATTCTTTAGCAAGGTAATGTGCATGATGATATGTTGTATGATACTGAACTCCAACTTGAATTTGAATCTAATTGTCTATGTGATTTCTTGAATAATTCTTAATAGAAATGAGTAATTCTTTTCTAAAACAAACCGCTACGTGTTACCTTTTGAATGGCTGTGGGCTCTTGATTTGATTTCTCTTTGGACCTCAGTCCTTTGTTCATAAAAATCAGTGTGTTACCAGTTATATTTTAGTATGTGAGCAACTGTTGAACCATTATAACCATGATAAATAGTTTGTTTGCTTCTGATCTTCTCATGAGAAATGTTATAAAACATATGTGTTTATGCATGCTAAAATTTGAGAATCTAATCCTATGTTTAGGGTATATAAATCGATTAATCATTGAAGTGTTGGTTTAAACATAAGCTGCATAGAATTGCATGAATAGTTATGTGTATTAAACGTGTTAGGAACCAGAAAATGACATGTTCTGAATGTATTAGCTTGATTGGGTATGAAAACCATACACCATACAAGGTCCTAAGTCTCCTACTTTGGTGGGAATGACAAGACTGTGTGAAGTTGCCCCGTCAACTTTGCACCGTATGGGTTGTGTTGGTTAGTTTATGAACTTATATGCTAGAGATATGCCATGCTAGGGTTGCATGGTAGTATATAAGATGTTGGGACAATTGTATGCGTTGTATGGTAAAACCTTCATGATAGATTGCATGCTAGTACGCTTTGACCGCATAAACCTTTAAAAGAAACCTTCGTAGAGACTCGTATGCTATTTGAACCGTTATTGCATGAAATGTGAATTTCAATGTTATTATGAATCATGTGAAACTTAATTGGTCATAAAAGTACTAAATCAATCAATGGGTCCTCATGTTAACTTGATCAGTCTTGTGTAATTCTATGCTAGTTGCTAATTGGTAGACAAGATCAGACGTTTACGTTTTTGTTAGACAATAGGTTCATTAAACACTGATTGACTTGATGCACACACAATTTTCTAATATACTCAAATTCCCTTCTCTTCAAATCACCTAGGTTACTGGTGAATGCGAATTCCATAAGAGAAAACGAGACAAAAATGGAAATCTCACTCCTGGCATTGCGTACAAAAGCCGGAAGATACTCGAATAAATTATGGACCCTTCTTCGTATTAAAATTTTGATTTCAGATACTTATGTGATCATGTTATTGTTCACCTTATCATTCGATGCGATTCCTGTAATGCGATTGTTCGACTGTTCCTGTAGAAACGCTCGATAAGAAAATCACTTTCTATACTTTCGATTGAATTCCCTTTGAAATTCTTGAACGTTTGACATCTTTTCAAACATCTGGTACACATTCTTGATCATAACACCCATCACTCATTTTGGAGTAGGAACCCTGAATTCTTTCGATACGCTATTGTCAATTCGACTTTTCAAACATTTGTCATGATTTAAATTTCGGGACGAAATTCTTTCAACAAGGGGATGATGTGACGACTGAGAAATTTTTTTTTCTTTCTTTTGTGACCAACTTGTTAACCACGTTATTCAATTTTCGGGACGAAAATTCTTTAACAAGGGGATACTGTGACAATCCGTCTTTTCAGGTCCTTCCTGATTTATCTAAACCTAAACTGTTATAAATGTTGTGTGAACATTTACATGATTGACTTGTGTTGACCTTAGCAACTAGGGTTTGTGTAATCATCACGTTACGAGCATGCACTTGAGT
>JBCNJP010000177.1:229760-340263 GCA_039602395.1 Deinandra increscens subsp. villosa
TGAAATTGGTCCCTTGTGCTACCCAACGTGATGAGTGGAGAGGCCAATTCTTTTTCGTGAAGCGTTCAAGTATTCCCGGGGGTGATCAACTCCCTCATAGGTGGATTGTGACGGGTAGGAAGACCTGCCATAGATGTTAGGGCTTATATATAATTTTATCGAAACACTGACCTTGGAATGTTTACTTTTTACAGTGCTCAGCTTGTTGGAAATCGGCCCCGAAGAAGAAGGAACTGAAGCTAATTTGGAGAAATTCCTGGGTATCCCTGAATCCGAGCGTGCATTCCGCTCCGACGAGGTTTCTGCTGCTTCCTACCATACTCCTAGCATGTCGAGCTATAAGTACCCCTGGATTCCACATATTTTTCATTTGTACCTGTTGGATGACATACTAGGGTGTTTTGCTTTTTGGTTTCCCTTGACAGTTGCTGCCCCCAACGTTGATGCCTATGACCTAGAAGCCGAGATCATCCAAGGAATGGAAGAAGATGAGGACCTTCAGGTCCTGGCATCCATTAAGGCTGAGCCAACCCCTATGTCCGGGGCATCGTGGGACAATAGACTTACATGAAATAGGCCTTCAAGTGAATTGCATTCCAAGGCCTTAGCAGTAGTTCACCTTCCATGTTGGCAACCCAATATGCTCTTTACCAGCCTCAGAATCAATCAAGTAGGGACCTTCCCATTTAGGGGATAATTTTCCATCCCCAGGATTCATGGTGTTCTGAAATGCTTTTCTTAGGACCAGATCTCCTACCTTGAATCTTCGAATCCTTACATTCTTGTTGTATGTCTTCAAAATCCTTTGTTGATATGTGGCCATTCTCCAAGCAGTTTGTTCTCTTAGTTCGTCCATAGTATCAAGGTCTTCAGCCAAAGATTCATTGTTGCCATCCTGGGTTTGACTGCTGACCTTGAATGTAGGGACCACCATCTCGGTCGGAATGACTGCTTCTGTACCAAAGAACAAAGAGAAAGAGGTTTAGCAGTGGCATTCTTAGAGGTTTTTCTATTTGCCCATAATGCCAAGGGTAGTTCCTCTGCCAATCTTCCCTTCTTCTCCTTCAGTTTCTTCTTCAAGTTGTTGATAATAATATTGTTACTAGACGCTGCTTGGCCATTAGCCTGAGGATGCATGGGTGTGGAGGTTATCATCTTTATCCCCCAAGATTTACAGAATCCAGTAGTTCTTTTACCAATGAATTGTGATCCATTTTCACAAACTATCTCAGCAGGTATACCAAATCTCGTTTGGAAGTTCCTTTTGATAAATGATATGACTTCTTTCTCTCTAACTTGGACATATGCTTCAGCTTCTATTCATTTTGAGAAGTAATCAGTCATTTCTAGCATAAAATCTTTTCCTCCTGGGGCTTTAGGTAACTTTCCCATAATGTCCATTCCTCATTTTATAAAGGGCAAGATGCAGGGATAGGATACAAAGGTTCTGCTGGCTGGTGAGGAATGTTGGTGTGTCTTTGGCCTGCATCACATTTAAGGGCGAAATCCTGGGAATCCTATCTCAAGGTTGGCCTGCATCACATTTAAGGGCGAAATCCTGGGAATCCTATCTCAAGGTTGGCCAAAAGTATCCCGGGTCGGTTTTCTGATTGACCACTTTGGACTG
Organism: Deinandra increscens subsp. villosa; assembly: GCA_039602395.1. Taxonomy (NCBI): domain Eukaryota; kingdom Viridiplantae; phylum Streptophyta; class Magnoliopsida; order Asterales; family Asteraceae; genus Deinandra; species Deinandra increscens. The sequence goes on from JBCNJP010000177.1 coordinate 231,388, forward strand.
GTTAAAACCGTTGACCAAAAGGTTCACCCCCTTGACTTTCGTTGACCCGAGATCCAAAGCACCCAAAACAGTAAAAAATCATCCCTAAAACATTTCTAAGCCAAAACAACCAACAAATATCCTCATTTAACTGTTGTCTAGCAGTTGAAGACCGCCACAGCCGCGACTACCTCCTCTAACCCTCGAAATCGACATCCATTACCCCAAGACATCTTCAAACTAACCAATCTACACATGCAAGTATAGATTGAGACATAAGAAAGAGAATACAGGCTAGAACAAAAGAAATTATAGGATACGAGCCACACCCATTCCTTACCGTCACCAGAGAAGGTGAAGAGAGAGCAGCGACAGCGCTGCCGCCTGGCTGCAGAGGTCTAACCGCCTAGCGCGGTTGTTGCCGCTTCCCGACATCATTCGCGGCCTGGTCCTACCCCATGGGCCTTAGCTTGTACACGGAAGAGAGATGGGAAGAAGTTTGTAACGAAATGGGGCGGTCGCCGCTGCCGGACCGCCGCGCTATCACTACGAGTGGCTGAATTTCTTGGCCGGAAATGGAGCTTCCGGCCCCTCTTTCTTTCTCTCGATCTCATAAACACACAAGGGGTGTGTGTGGTTGCAATCTTGAAATGATAAGGAAAAGGGAAAAGTGAACCCTTTTATATATAGGGTTTAAATGGTGATTGGAATTAAATACACCGGTATTATACCGCAATATCAGACCACGTTAAACTTTAAAAGTATCGTTCATGACCCGCGATAATTCCAATATGTCTGGAATATTATAAAACCCATATAAACATTACTGAAACGTTTAAAGCATCTCATTAAATATAATCTGGTGATTATTCGGTTATACTTGCAGTATAAAGCGCGTATACGATGCGTGTCTCACTTAATGTCGTTTCACGAATCCAATATACCTCCACGACTGTAATTCTAAAAAAACACTCAGAAAAGTATGTCTAAATTTACAGAGTCGTTAGAATCATCTCAATTGACTAGACTATCAAATTTGGTTATTATTGCATAACCGAATGGTTTACTGATTTCACTATTTCTCGCACCGATTCCCACGGTTATCCTTTCTAACAGTCAGAACATCAATGATCAAGTGTTTGGCAATACCAGACACCCAATCACGCCTTAGTGACCTCTCTGTCATTGCCAGTGACATACGCGTGCTAAGCGCCGTTTCCTGTTTCCGCTTACACACACCACGTGTAATTGTCTATACAGACTTTCTGAAAAATATTACATCCGTTTTAATATATCCATTGTCATAATCACTCAATCCAACGTCTTTACAATAACGTTCGGTTATCAGGCATGCTAATTGCTTAAACAACAAACTATGTCGGTTCAACCCGAACTCAACATTTATTGCTCCGAACTCAACTTTTATCGATCCATAAAAATTAATTAGAATACCTCTAACAACTTATCCAGACATCGGGTATATGGATTGGGCCTTTATCGGGCTGCAAATCTCTAAATGGGCCTAACGGGCCTCACTGGGCTTACGAGTCCAGTTCATTAATCAGAAAAATTACCCTAATTTACCTGGATTAACACTACGTCAAAATTCACCTTTGGCCACGGAAAAAAACCATGACCAAAGGTGTTTGGTCACGTTTTTTTTTTTCATTTCACTTGACATCAAAGGTCCGTCACCTTATGTATCCTATGGACACGTTACATTATCAGTGGCTGAAGCCACCTAGAAGCGTGGCTAAATGGTACCAATACTTGTTGTTGTAATCAAACAATTCTTCTGGAAAGTGTGGCCAAAGGGTCCCAACGACCACATTGTAACGTGGCCTTTGGTATTATATGGTCACATATATTTATGTTTTAGCCACATACATTATAAAAAAAAATACATGGCTAAAGGGTTGCTGAAATCATATATTTGTCCCAATACGCGTGGTCAAAGGGTGGCTACGGCCATGTTAAAATATCAAAAGCCTGGCCTTTTGTATTATATGGTTACGTAGATTTGTGTTTTAGCCACATATGTTTAAAAAACGTGGCCAAATGGGTTGCTGAAATTAGATTTTTTTCCCAATACGCGTGGCCAAAGGGTGGCAATGGCCACGTTAAAATATAAATAGCGTGGCCTTTGGTATTATATGGTCACGTATATTTGTGATTTAGCCTCATATGTAATAAAAAACATGGCGAAATGGGTTGCTGAAATCATACATTTTGTCCCAATACACGTGGTCAAAGGGTGGCAACGGCCACATTAAAATTTAAAAAGTGTGGCCTTTGGTATTATATGGTCACGTAATTTTGTGTTTTAGCCACATATATTAAAAACCAAAAGTGGCCACATGGTAGTTGAAATCAGATTTTTTGTCCCAATACGCGTGGCCAAATGGTGGCAATGGCCATGTTAAAATATAAAAAGTGTGGCCTTTGGTATTATTTGTCTTTCATATATATATAATCAAGCAATTATAGATTCATCAAATTTCATTTTTCGTAATTATAATTAATTACACTGCATACAATTAATTAATTAAACTGCATATATATATCAACAAGAAACCTTAAAATCATAATATAATTAATTATACATACATATACACTTGTTGATACCTAATCTACACGTCATGTGAAGTATCTGAACGAGACGATGTGAAGATTCAAGTCAAATTCAAGCTGCCAGCCGAAGCTGGTCTGAACCTGGAGTTCGGACCGGCCGAACCTGGAGTTCGGACAGGGTTCGGCCCAGACGTATATGTATATATGTAGGAACTTTGTCTTGTAATTTGTAATGAAGTGAGACGAGTTGAGAGAGACCAGATCATAACTATGCGTTTTGAGAGTGTTTCTCTGTTGAGCTGATTAGAGAGTTTGTAATTGAGTCTTTGTTGATTTCAATAAAACAAACTTTATTTACATCCGCGTTTTCATCTCGTTCTTACTCTACGATCAAGCAAACCTCTAGTAAGATCCGTCTAACGGTTTTTTAATTGGTATCAGAGCAAATCCAGGTTGCTCTATTGCGTTTGCTTTGATTGTGGTAGTTTTCTTGATAAAACCGAGTGAAATTCAATTCTTGTGATCTTCCTGTTGCTAAAATCACGTTGATAATTGAAAATCTTGCTCAAATATGCTCAAAATCACGATTTTTAACAAAAAACTTCCGTTTGGTCGCGTTCGTTAGTCTGCCAAAACACGTACGTCCGAATTCCAGGTTCGTTCATATAACCGCTCCGAACCTTAAGTTTGGAGAGAGTTCGGAGAGAGTTCGGAGGGAGTTCGGGTAGCATTCGGACACAGTTCGGGTTACTTTCGGATAGGGTTCGGACATTGTTGATTGTGTTTAAGTTCGGAAGGAGTTCGGGTGGATAAAGTTCGGATAAGGTTCGGACACAGTTCGGAGGAAGTTCGAATTGGGGTATATTTTTGGGTTGTTTTACGGAAACTGACGTAACTTGAGAAATGTTAACAGTTACGGAACCCAATACCAGCCAAAACGACCGTCTCGGAAAGATATATACTTTTACTCACCTAATGGATAGTACCCCCTCCATTTTGGTACTCAAAATCCGCTTGGAAGACCTTCATTTTCAAGATTGAAGTTTTGATATCGAATTTCACAATTTCAAAAATGTATGAAATTGAGGAGTTTGTTGAGTGTCATTGTCAGAATGTGCCAAAGTTGTTAAATCTTGAAGATTATCATGGCTGGGCAACAAATTTTAGAGCTTATATTATTGATTTGGATAAAAATTTGTCGACACCGGTTACGAATGAATTTAAGTATCCAACTTATTATGGTGGTGATTTAAAGGAGATGCATAATTTTTCAAGTGAAGAAAGGAAATCGTATGCTCAAAATGAAAAGGCGGTTGCGCTTCTTCTGTTAGCTTTGCCTATAACTTTTAAAAGTTAACTCAAGAAATATCGAAAAGCAAAACTGATATGGGATTTTGTTAAGACACAGTGTGAGGAACATATGTCTAAACTTTCTCAGAAAACAGTTGAAACAGTTGATCAAGATTTAAAGGTTAAAGTTCAAATTGAAGAATTAGAGAATAAGGTGGGAAAGTTGACTGAAGAGAATATTTTTCTGAAAAAGGAAGTGGAGAAATGGAAAATTAAAGTCTGGAATGGTTTAGCTGCCGAAATTTAATAGGATGTGTCTGCATCATGTGCAAATTGTTTAAGCTCAAGCTAAGGAAAAGGAAGTTGTTGAACATTTTGATGCTTTATTTATGAAATGTTATCCTCTTCAACATAAATATGAGAATATTCATGAACTTTCTGTCGAAGCTGCTGATAGAATAATTCAATTTCAGGAGGAACTCACAAAGTTGCGTGATGAAAATGGTGAGATTTAAAGTCAAAATAACATTTTGAAACAAGATGTTATTTACTATAAGAAACAGGTTGAGAAAGTTACCGCCGAAGTTCTGGAAAAGTGTCACTTGAGAGAATGTCATAACATTGATTATAACAGATTGTCGGACACGTACATTGCTTCACAGAAAGAGTTGATGGAAGCTATTACGAAAATAGCTGAACAAAAGATTGAGATTTTTGACTTGCAAAGGAAATTGAAAAATTGCAACAATTCACCAACTTTCCTGAATTATTTGTATAAGTTGAAAAAGAGTCAGGAGAATGGTAAAGATGCAAGTCTTCATCAAGTTCCTACTCCAATGGATATTGAACTGTCTGTTCCAGCTATACCATCTGGTAATGAACAACATGATTATTCAAAGTTTGCTGATACTAGTTCAAGAAAAAAAACCAAGTCAAAATCTAAGAAGAATAAAAAAGAGTTTGATTATTGCAAAGGATTGAAGTTTGCTTTCAAATCTACATTTCTTACAAAAGAAAAGGTATTTAATGAAAATCCCAGAAATGTAAAGATGCCAAATTTTTCTGAGATCGTGATCAATGATACTTTGATTTATGGGAAAAATGATTTGAAAGGTATCAAGTCTGAATTTACAAAACTTGCCAAACAAGGTCATGAGATACCAAATTCTGTTAAAGATAAATTCAAGCAAAAGAATGGTGGTTTGGGATTTGAAGAAAAAGGAATGCTGCCTAAGGATTTAAATAAGAAGAAATTCAAAGCAAAGAAGATAAAGAAGCAGAAGGTGTGTTCAGATAAGAAGTCACAATGTTGGAAGAGGAAGGTATCTTCATCAGATGAAAATCTTTCTTCTGAAGAGTCTTCTTTTATATGTGATGCTACACCACAAGGCGGTAACAATTCAGATTCATTTCATTCTGCTAAACCAAACAGGTTTTATCATAATGATAAATTGTTTGGTTATGGAGATGATTCTGGTTTTTATGATTCTCCAAAATGTTTTCCAAAATTCCAAAAACCAAAGAAAACTAAACGTGTGTTTTCAAAAGTTTATGATGAATGTTTCACTGATTAGTTTGGAAAACCAATTTCAATCAATCCAACTGGTGAAAGGCTTTGTTATGTTTGTCGTAAAAAGGGTCATTATGAAAATAATTGTCCTACGACAACTAACAATTCATCATCAAATGTCAAACATACAATGTATGTTGATGTTGATGGCATTATTTTTAGTGAACCAATACCCAACACTAACTTTTTCTGGAAAAAGAAGATTACTTCGGAAAAGTTGGGTAGTAGTTCTGATTGTCACTCATCAGTTGATAATGTGAAAAACCGTAAGACGGATCTTACTAGGGGTTTGCTTGATCGTTGAGTAAGAACGAGATGAAAACGAGATGTAAATAAAGTTTGTTTTGTTGAAATCAACAAAGACTCAATTACAAACTCCTATATATATATGTATATATATATATATATATATATAGGAACTTTGTGTTGTAATCTGTAATGAAGTGAGACGAGTTGAGAGAGACCAGATATTAACTATGTGTTTTGAGAGTGTTTCTCTGTTGAGCTGATTTCAGAGTATATATATATATATATATATATAAATATATATATATAAATATATATATATATAAATATATATATATATATATACGTCTGGGCCGAACCCTATCCGAACTCCAGGTTCGGCCGGTCCGAACTCCAGGTTCGGACCAGGTTCGGCTGGCAGCTTGAACTTGACTCGAATCTTCACATCGTCTCGTTCAGATACTTCACATGACGCACAGATTAGGTATCAACAAACTCCCCCTCGTCATGTGCAGTATCTATTCACCAATTAAAACATATTCTTCAAACAAACTCCCCCTCAACTTGATGATAGCTTCATCTTGAATATTTGACGATGCACAGTTTCTTTCTTCCTTATCAATAGCTTCGGAAGACTTGAAGTTGTGATCAACTCTTTTCCTTTGAGTACCTGGCCAACATAAATAATCTTAGCGCAAAACTTCTCTTTGAGAATCCAAGATATATTTTTTGAAAATGTTTTTCGTATCTTGTGTCGATCAATCGAAAACAGATAAGAAGTAAAATCTTTTTTATGAATTTTATACTAAAAAACACCAAAAATCTTTTTGATATTTTCTGAAATGAAATGTAAATGCAATACAAAATTCGACTCTATTTTTGGTATTTTGCGAGAACGATCACGACGCAAGATCATATCAGACATAAGGCATCTAACACATTTCAATTTCAGTCTTAATCAACATCCAAACCAAGATAATCGCAAATAAAAACATTTATGTTTATTTCAGCATGCACCAATCATTTTTATCGTTTTCAGATATGCTTAAGTTAATATTATCATGCACTGATATCTCGGCCTCCACTCTATCAGAAATACTAGCAAATCATCATGTTTATCATATAGAAATAATTTTTATTTGAGATTTAATCATCCTTGATGAGTCATGCAAAAATAAAGCAGAACCTCAAATACCTAGCAATCAGGTCGGTCTTGTGGACACGCAGAGAAAGCGCAAGTATCTGAGAAAATAAGAAAAACAAAACAAGTTGAAGTTGTATAATTCAACAACGTTCAGGTCGATACTTCCGTATACGCAAAGAAAGTCTGATGAATTATACGAAAACACCAAAGAAAATAAAGCAGAATGTCAAACGAACAACGATCAGGTCGATCTTTCGATATGCAGAGAAAGTCCGATCGTTTGACAAAATAAAGAAAATCAAACAAGTTTAAATCTTTCAAAATAAAAGCATGCATTCACCTGATATCTATGTATTCTATTTTTGTCAGAATCATTACACAGCAATCATCAAGAAGCAAACAATCAAAGATCATCAGGCAAGCATTATGTTTATATCTTACTTGCAAATATCAGATTAGTCATGCACATTCACAGATTACGCAAGTACCTACAACCTTTAGACTTAATCTATCCATGGCAGATAAACGTATATGCTGATGTACTATCATTTCTTGCTTTTGTCGGATCAATTTCTCAATTTTTCATTTTTTTTATATTTTCCAAATTTCTCCCACTAAAATTCAAACAAATACTATTTTTTGAATTTTCAAATTTTCTCCCCCTAAAACTATAAACGAAAGAAAATAAAAAACAAAGATAAGAACTATGCATTGGAACTTAAAACCACAAGTATCTCACTATCAGCAATCTCTCGATTACTAATAGGTCTTCTTGAAATACCTACAAACACTGGAAAATAGTAAGTTCTTAAGACCCCGACCCTCATCCCCATGATGGTAGGTCGTCCAGTGTTTTCAACAAAATATGTGTTGGCCGTGGCGACAACTTTCGGTCTCCATTCCTGTTTTGGTTTTATGATTTCTAGTGAACCATTGTGTTGATACCTGAATTTTGTGTGGTCGTTACTATTCGGATTGTCAAACAGACTGATTTGTTAGAGACATGAACTGGGGTCCGAACCCCAACCGAACTCCAGGTTTGGAGTTGTCCGAACCTTAGACGAACTTCAAGTTCGGAGGAAGTTCAGATAGGTTTGGAAGTCCCCAGTTTGGACAGAATTGAAATGTGTAAATAGTTTCGTCTTTGTATTTCATTGTAGATTTCTGTCCAGAGTCTGTCCAGTTTAAGTGTTGAGAGGGGAGGTTCTATCCTACCCCCCGGAGCTTAATCGTTTGTATACTCCTTCGGTTTATGTAATCATTCAACACGATATATGACAAAACTTCCGTCTCGATATTATCTACCATAGAATCGATCCGTATATGCTTTTTCAAGTGGTATCAGAGCTATCTGGTGCTGTTTAGTTCGATTTGGTCATTTGTGTTGTGGAAAAGCTCGTTTTCATCGTGTTTTTCATCTCTAAAAACTTTGTTTCTGAAAATCTGACTTGTGTACATCATGCTTCACGTTCAAATTCCTTGTTTCGAGTGTTTTTCGTTCGATTGATCATCTAGAGCTCGTGAGTTTTGGTTTTCTGTGAGTTTCAATTTATTTTGACATTTTTCGTTAGTCCGAACCCCAAGTTCGCAATAACCGCTTCGAACCTAAATTTCGGTTAGAGTTCGGTCATATTTCTGTTCGGTGAGAGTTCGTGACACATTCGGAGAGAGTTTGGACCGAGATCGGAGTAAATTCGTTTGAAGTTCGGTCGAAATTCTGTTCGGTGAGAGTTCGTGTACCTTTCAGAGAGAGTTTGGACCGAGTTTGGAATTGGTTCGGAGAGAGTTCAGTGTTGTTCACTATAAGAGTTCGGATATCAAGTGTTCGGTAGGAGTTCAGATACATTTCGGAAAGACTAAATCCGTGAATAGTTTGGAAGAAGTTCGGCAAGTGTAATCAAGTTCGAACCAAGTTCGGAACAGTTCGGATAGTTCATTTGAGTTCGTGAAGAGTTCGGACCAAACAGTAAACTTCAAGTTTCGAAATGTCGGATTATCAAGCATTCGCAGCGATTCAATCACAAATACAGACTCTGCTGAACTATGATAATGAAATTGGGACTGCTCAGAAAGTTCCGAAACTGCTCAAATTTGAAGACTACCATAACTGGAAAAAGCAGTTTAAAGCGTATATTAGAACTACTGATTGTGATCTATGGATTACCATGGATACACCGTTCGTCTATCCTGTTGACGAAAACAATGTTCCGATTATGCAAAGGAATTTGGATATATTGCAAAAGGCCGATTACACTAGGGAACAAAAGGCTTATGGAATTCTCACACAACCACTTCCAAATGAACTTTTACATCAATTCAACAGGTGTAAACATTCTCATGATTTATGGACGGCATTGAAAGAAAGATGTGAATGAAATGAGCAGTATAAGAAAAGGAAAAAGAAGGTGTTAAGAAAAGAGTTTGACAATTTTAAGTATTTGGAGGGTAAAGGGGTACCTGAGCTGATTTCTAGGTATTATCATCTATTATGGAAATGGACATGGTTCAATTCAAGAAAGATGATGATGAACTTAAAGAAAAACTGCTTGAAGGGTTACCGCCAAAGTGGGAACCTTATGTGCTTATGATTACCAATGATAAAGAGTATTCAACTATAACGTTTGTAAAGTTGATGGGAAAACTGTAGGCTCGAGATCTGGAAATGAAAAATGTCAATAATACTCCAGCCGAAGTTCAAAATCCTGATGTTTACTATGGCTCAAATGTGGCTACCATTTCAGGAATGTCTGGAAAACATACATCAACTGCTCCAGCCACTGTTTTTACAGCTGGAGGTGGTTCTTATTATGGAAGTGGATCAAATTCTGTAACTTATGAATCACAAGGATGTAATGTTTCGATTCCAGTAAGTAATACCATGGATGCTAGCAAAATGGCTATTTCCGTCACAACTACGGAAGATTACATGGCATTGGTGTCAGCTTTGATTTCATCTTACTATGGAGTGATCATGGGAAAGGTTAGAAATGCAGAGTTAACCGAAGAAGACTACGATCAAGTCGACCTGGATGATCTGGAGCTGATGGATATAAACTGGCAATTTGCAATGTTAGCAAAGACGGGTAAAGAGATTCCTGAAGAAAACTAGTAGAAAGGATTTGAATTCAGGTGGCCAGATTGGTTTCGACAAATCAAAAGTTAGATGTTACAACTGTTCTAACTTTGGTCATTTTGCCAGAGAGTGTTCTCAACCTAAAAAGCAGGAATACCAGAAGTATACTTCCAAGTCAAATGAATCGTCAAACAGTAATGCCAAAGTTAATTCTTCTGGTTCAGGGAGTTCTTTAAACCCTAATTCTAAACCTGAAAATACAAAAGCACTTGTCTCACAAGATGACAAGACATATAATTGGGGAAATCAATTTTCTGATTCATCTGCCTTGATTGTAAAACATGTGTAGGATGAAGATGCTTTGACAAAATTAACTTTTGATGGAGATGATATTCATGATGAAATAAATGAAGACACACCTGTTAAAGAAAAGTTTGAAGCAAGTGATGGAAATGTTGAATCTAAGGTTGAAGAATCAATTGATGATATCCATACGAAGCTTAAAGAAAAGTTTGCTTTCATGGAAAACACAATTTCTGAGGAAGCTGAATCAAATGAAGTGTTGCTACTGAAGAAGGAGATTGAAGTCTTAAATCAAGAAAAACAAGCTTTGATGAAAGAATGTGAGGCTGCCAAAGCTGAGGCACTTGATACAGCAACATACTTCAGAAATTTGTTTAACAAGAGTCTTCCATTGAAGCAACAGTATGATAAAGCTCAACAGACAGCTTTGGAAATTGCAGACAAGATGATAGCTTTGTAGAAAGAGATGCAGAAGTTATCTGATGAGAACAAAAGTCTTAAGATGGAGAATGGTTCTATAAAAAGGAATAATCTTCAAGATTCGGTTGTTGCTCTTATGACCGATACATCTAAGGTAGTTCCTACTCCAAATCTTTGTAAGAATTTTGATCAGTTTGCTACCGCTAAGATTAAGATCTTAGATGACAAAACAAAATTAAGTGATCAATTGTCGGTAGCAAAGGCTGATATGGAAATTTACAAGAGACGGTGGGAAGGTACCACTAAGGAGTTAATGGCAGTTCACGAGCAACTTTGTCTTCAAAAATTTGAATTTTCTAAACAATCTGAAATGCTCGTGAATAAACAAAAGGAACTTGCTAATAATCAAAAGATTGTGTCAGATCTCAAGATTGAGGTTTTTGAATTAAAAAACAAAGTCGACACTTTTCGAATCCCTTTGTCACACTAATTTTCAAAAATCGGACCTTTTTACTAAGGCTTTTGACAAAACCCGCTTTCGATATCTTTTGCAGATCAACGGCATACAAAAACTTCCAATTTAGTAGCTGTCGGTTGATTAATTTTTGTTTTTAGTTTCCTTTTAGTTGTGTTTCGTTTCTTATTATAAAATCCAAAAATAGAGTTTTGTATTTTAGGGGGAGATATATCAGAAAATAAAAAAAGAATTGAAAAATGCAAAAAGCATAAAAAAATGGAAAAATCAAAAATTGAGAAATTGATCCGACCAAGCGAGAAATGATATTACATGAGCATGTGGTATCAACCATGGATAAAGTAAAAATAAAGGTTGTAGGTACTTGTTTGGTTAGTTGAATGCGTGAAGGTAAATCTGATATATGCTAGTATGATATAAACATAAAATTTCGGCTTGATTATTGTGAGGCACATCATGATGATTGCTGTGTAATTTTGGCAAATAAAAAAACAAACACAGCAAAAACATAATAAGAGATGTTTAGGTGTATGCATGCTTTCATTTTCCTAAAATTTCAACTTGTTTGATTTTCTTTATTTTGTCAAACGACCAGCCTTTCTCTGCGTATCGAAATATCGACCTGATTGGTGTTCGTTTGACGTTCTGCTTTATTTTCTCTGGTGTTTCGTATAATCCATCGAACTTTCTCTGTGTGTACAGGAGTACCGACCTGATTTTTGTTGGATTATACAACTTCTGCTTTAGTTTCTATTTATTATTTTCCTAAACAATCGGACTTTCTCTGCGTGCCTACCAGCCGACCTGATTGTTCGTGAGCTGAGGATCGTCTACTCGATTAATGATCAAACGTGTAATTCGAGTATGAAAATGAGACACAAAGAGTAAATACAAATGAGATTTGTATTACTAAACCAGAGAGAAGTACACACTCAGTTCACATAGTAAATCTAGCAAGAAGTTCATATTATATACAAGAACGATCTATTTATAGTTTCTCACACATGTCCAAACATGACCTCGCACGAACTGCCACTTCGGGTCAGTTCGTGTGCACCCGAACTCAGTTCGGGTCACTTCGGACACAACCTCTTTTGTAGCATTGTTCTTGTACTTGATACTTCACACGACGATCAAACTCATGCTCTAACAGACTCCCCCTCAATGTGTGCAGTATCTGTGCCATAATAATTCTTCACATAATCTCGTATCTTCAATCGAACTCCCCCCTCAACTTGATGGTTAGTTTGATCTTGAATACTTAACATTGTAGCGCATGTAATATATTCATCAACAACTTCAGAAGTCTTGAAGTTGTTATACTTTTTCCACCTAGTACCTATCAACATAAATAATCTTAGCGCAAAATGTCTCTTCGAGACTCTATGATATTCAAATTTTGAAATTTGATTTGTATTTCGTGTTGATCAAATGAAAAGAAATTAGACATAAAACTTTTTGATTTTTCAAACTTTATATCAAAACACACCTATGATCTTTTTGGTATTTTCTGATATGAAAAGTAAATGCAATACAGACTCAGACACTATTTTTGTCTTTTGCAAGAAAGATCGTGACTTGGGATCATATTGGTTATAACATGCTGATCTACACTTCAATTTCAGTTATTGTAGCACATAAGCCATGTCGATTTCATATATAAGTTGTCCAACTTTAAAACTCAGACATAATCATACTTATAACACCTAGATATGTTAAGGTATAGATTAGATTTGCTTTGACCAGTGTACCCCACACTATTAGACATACTCAGATATGCTTTGTTGATCACACTTTGTGATTTCACTTGTGATTTAACACATAGTGATTGAATTAACGTTATAGTCAACTGTGTCCCATGGAAAAAGAAATAAGAAAGTTAAATCATCTACCGTAAGGTCAATCTTTCGATACACAGATAAGGCCTCGGTTTTAACAAAATAAGAAAATAAAAACAAGTTGAAATTGTATAATTCATCAAAAATCGGGTCGGTCTTGTGGACACGCAGAGAAAATCCGATGAATTATATGAGACACCAAAGAAAATAAAGCAGAACCTCAAACGAACAACAATCATGTCGATCTTTCAATATGCAAAGAAATTCGATCGTTTGAGAAAATAACAAAAATCAAACAAGTTTATATCTTTGCAAAATGAACACATGTTTACACGGTGACCTCTCATTATTCTTTTCACATATCTTTTTCTTAATATAACTTGAGATACGCATCAAGATGTTGTCCACTAGGTTAAGCATTAGATTTAGTGTATATCACATTTGTATACTTTCTGATTTGTCGAGCCTAACTAGCACATCGTACAATGGTCTTATTGCTTTTTCATCTAGTTTATCCATAAGTCAGACATCGTCAGCCAATGTACCATTATTTCCCAAGCATGTCGGATACAATTTCTTATTTTTCAATGATCAACCAACACGAATACTCGCATTTTAGCATTTTGAATACAAAGGATTTGGAAATTCATTTTAAGTTAAACACAGATATTCCACCATCAACATTTCTTCAATTACCGATAGGTCTTCCTGAAATAACTGCTGACACCAAATAAAACGTTAGTTGATTTGGGATCAACCTGCGTCAACAGCGTCGGGTCACCCGATGTCTTCCACATAGTTCTTGTTGGCCTTCGAAACACTTTTCGGTTTCCATATCATTGATGAGAAATGTTTTTGATCAGAAGTTGAAACTGACTTAACTTGCGTCTTTGGTTTGGACCAAAATGGCTTACGAGTTGATTTATACTTGGGGGACCATGGTTCATAAAAATTTTGACCATTTGTATCCACAGATTTTGCATTGTTGTGGACATATGCAGTCGTTGAACAACTTTGCAGCAAGATATCCAGGTTGACGACATGCATAGCAAATTCTTTCATGAACTTTTGGTCAAAATTTGTAACCAAAAGAATGATCAGAATCAAATGAATCGAAGAAATTATCGTAAAAATCATACCTGGAGGAGATAAACTTCGTGGTAAATAATATGAACCACTTGAAGAACCTCCAGAATGATAATGACCATTTCTTGATGTAAACACATTCAGATACTTCTGTTGTGCTTGCCTTCGTTGATTCTGAGCTTCTTTAAGAACTTGTTTCTTTGGTTGTTGTTGAGGTTGATGAATCTGAACATTCTTCACAACAACTTTCTTCTTTTCCTATTTTATCTGTTGTGCTGGAACATCCTTGATTTCATAACCTAAGCCTTTTTGCTTGTAGCCAGAAATTTTTGAAGATTCAAATTGAGAACTAGAAGCATTTCTTGCATTAGCTTCTCTAGTGAATTTTGCCTCAATATCCTTTAGCTTGTTCTCATGAATCAAATATTTAGCAAGTTCAGCTTCAGTTGAAGTACTCACAGACTTCTGACTCTTATCAAATATCTGCTCATCTTCCAAGAATAATGAACCAGCACCAGACTTTGGAGCATTGCCAGTTTCAAATTTCTTCTTCCCAGACTTAGATCTTCTTTTCTTTGCAGGAACAGAAGTTGCAAACATTGAATAATCATACATTTCTTCATTTGGATTCACAAAAGCAGAGGGAATACTTGGCACATCAACTGGTGACAGAACTTTATGTAAATCATGTTTAACACTTTCTTCACTCTTTTTCCTATTTGTAGATGTAATTCAGAAATGTCAGTGACAAATTACAATTCTTTACTTGACGTTGCAAATCCAAAATCTCAATTTTTAATTCAGAAATCTTCACTTGAGCATCCAACAGATCTTTTTGAGAAGCAATGAACTATTCCGACAACTCATTATTTTCACACTTATGTCTTCTTCTCAATATACTCTTCCAAAACTTCTTCGGTAAGTTTTTCCCATTTCTTCATGAAATAATCAACATCTCTTGTTAAAATTTCATTATTTCTCAGAAAAGAACATTCTCATCTTGAAGTTTTGAAAGTTCTTCTTGAAGACAAATTACTTTCTTAGCAGCTTTAACAACAATTTGATTACCTTTTTCATATTTCTGTTGAACATGATAAGCCTTTTCGAATACTTTAAAATCTTCAGCAACTTCTTTAGCTTCAGATTTAGCTTCAGCTTTAGCTTCAACTTTAGCTTCAGCTTTAGCTTTTTCACATTCAACCAACAAATCATCTTTTTCTTTCATCAAGTTCTCATTGATCTTAACAAGTTCAACACACTTTAGACACACTAAAGAAATTTCCTTCTGAAGTTCTTCTACGTCACTATCATCCCCTTTATCATATATCACACAAGAACTTATTTCAGAATTAGAATCAGTCAGACAACCATCCATATGTTCATTCTCAAACACAATAACACAGTGTCTTTTATCTGACAACCCTTGATTTCTTGATTCTAAACCACTTGATGTTGAATCATCTGATTTTGAACCATTTAATTTGGAACCAGTCTTAGGTAAACACTCATTAGTTTTCATTGTCTGGATGTTTGCACAATGTTGAACATCATTTTGAATATTCGCCATATCATCAGACAATGTAGATGTCTCACCTTTTTCTTCTAATGCATTCCATTTATCTTTAGCAGTGTGATACACTATTAATTGAAGATACAACTCTCTTGAAAGAGTAGTATTGAGAATGTCTCTGGCTTTTTCTTCATTATCCGTATAAGCCCTTTCTTCTTGAAAAAGATGTCGATGTATTTTACATGTCCACTTCCATTAGTAGGCCATTTGAATTGCTTAGCAATTATCTTTCAAAACTCTTTGAAATGTTGATTGATGTAAATCTCAAAATCAACTTTCCATTCATGATAATCTTCCAACTTTAACAACTTGGGTATACTTTGACTTTGAGTTCCCACAAATGTTTGAAAATGATTCATCTTTTACCGAAATATGATTCTTCAAAAAACTTCAAATGCAAAAACGGAGGTCTTAGAAGTGGAGTTTGGGTATTGAAATGGAGGGTACTACTAGTAAGGCGAGTAAAAGTGTAGATCTCTTCGAGATGGTCGTTTTGGCTGGTATTGCTCCGTAATTCTTAACAAAACTCAAGTTACGTCAGTTTTAGTGAAACAGCTCAAAAATCACGATCAAAGACTTGAATTGCAAACTGATACACGAACCGGTCCGAACTAAAATTTGTTTATCCGAATGGATCCGAACTTGATGTGTTTATCCAAACTGAACCGAATCAAATCCCAACTAAAAAAGGTTAACCGAACTGTGACTTCGGGTACACGAACTGGAATCTGAACTGAGATCAACCAAACTGAATCCGAACTGTTATCCGAACTCTCACTTCGCTTAACTGAACTCACCCGAACTCGCACTTCGCTAAACCAAACTTCTCCGAACTCAGCCGAACCCGCACTTCGGAGAGGTTATTTTTTAGACAAACTATTTTTCATCCGAACTCAACTGAACTGTATCATATTCGACTCAAATTTCACGATTTTGAGTGTTTTTTAACGTGTTTTGTAGCAGTAGACCATACATACTTATAAGAAATGATTTAAGATAAGATTTTTCACTAAAAACACAACAGAGATGATCAAACGGAAGCAAAAGCGTACTAGTTTTTCAAAAACCCCCACTTTTTTAACCAAAAACTCAAAAAATAGAGATGATTTGATCAGTAGATTGAACCGAAAGCTCTAATACCACTTGAAAGTTCATGAGCTGAGGATCGTCTACTCGATCAATGATCAAACATGTAATTCGAGTATGAAAATGAGACACAAAGAGTAAATACAAACAAGATTTATATTACTAAACCACAGAGAGGTGCACACTCAGTTCACACAGTAAATGTAGCAAGAAGTTCCTATTCTATACAGGAATGATCTATTTATATTTTCTCACGCATGCCCGAACATGACCTCATACGAACTGCCACTTCGGCTTAGTTCGTGTCAACCCGAACTGGCAGTTCGGGTCACTTCGGACACAACCTCTTTTGTAGCATTGTTCTTATACTTGATACTTCACACGACAATCAAAATCATGCTCTAACAGGGCAATGGTGAAGAAAGATCACTATAACGAAGGCAAACACAAGTGCCCCATGGGCAACCACTAGAAAAAATACAATGCTACCTCTACTGAAGCCGAATGTTCACGCCAAGTTAGGAGAGAATTTAGGAATCGGAAGAGGTATTACACAATCTTCCCTAAGTTAACATAAGCTCATAGTTTGGGTATTACGACCCTTTCTAGTCTATAATAGTTCGAGCAGAAACCGACTCGTCATGAATAAGGACGTGATCCTCCATTCCAACTCGACGTCTTATCACCACAAATGCAAAGTATGAGGTACACGATTCGTTGTTGGTGAAGAGTACTCAAGAATATATGGCTCCTTTCCATGAGTATCACGATGCATGCGGAAGAAGTTTAAGTGTGCAACTAATGCAAAAGTTACAGTCTAAGATGAAAATCTTAGTTCGTTGTAACCATGGTCTCTGATACCAATCTATCACACCCCGATTCTCACTAACAGAGTTTTACCGTGTGGGACGTAACAAACCAGGATCCCAGTCCATTAGTGTAGAGGCTAGATTATGAGGCTTGTAATATTAAATATGTTGGGCTAGGCTTAGAGGGTTTCATTAGTTTAGTAGACTAGTTTGGTTATTGTATGTAGGCTAGTTTATGGTTGGGCTTGAGTTTACTATTGGGTTTATGACTCAAGAGGCCCAATAGTAAACCCATTGGGGTGCCTATATAAACCCCACTAGACCTCCTCATTTGGCGCTTGGTGATTTACGATTGAAAGGAGAGCCTAGAAGGTGTTTACGATCGTGATCGTAAACTAGAGTGAGAAGATAGTTTACGATTTCTCTTTTGTACTCGACAAGTTCATCTTGTGTGCAAAGATCAGGTTTTTATCGTTTATTAATCGTTTTCTTAGCATTCTTCTCATCTCTTATCTTGAATCAATCAATCATTTGGATTCTGCACTCGTGATTGATAGAATATCGTGAACGGTTGTTGTTTTCGGACCCAGAAAAACAATGGCCTGGGTACCATTAGCTAACTAATCTCTCACTCTGTGCAGGAACGATCAAAGAGGATTATCACTAACGTTTTTATTACTAATTTGTTTGTTGATAAGTGATTGTTCCAGGCACAGTTTAGGAGACGTATCTTCATGTCATGTCAAGTAATCTATACAATGGAAGGTATGTCTATTTGAGATGTAAAATGTCAACATCATTATGAAAGGTACTGTTCTTAACTTGGTTGTTTGAATGATGAGGCAGCAAAGGGTCTTTTGAGTCAAACCTATTTCATTAAAGTGTCAATTAAGCTGTTGATTGATTATGTGTTTGACTTCAAATGCAATGAAGTGTGCATGTCATGAAACCCAATTTTCTAAAATTTTCAAATCAATACTTTGAAAGTTAGCTTGGCCAGATATCTTCAAAATTTTGTGTTTTGTTCTTTTAAGTGTGTTTGTGTGTTTTATTTTTTATTTAAAAAAAATAATAATAAAAAAATAAAAAAAAACTGAAAAATGATGTTCACAAGATTGTGACATTAAAAATCAAAAAGCAAGGGGAAGAAATGTAAAGATGAAGAAAACGTTGACCCCTCAAAAATAGTGTGCTTTTCAATTTTTTATTGTTTGTGTCTTGTTTTTGAGAAGTTTAGGGGAAGTAAAATGAATGTCCGAGTTGGAGATGGCTGACACGCGTAAGGCGGAAGTGAAAGGCAAGCTCAACGGTGATATGCTCGGTAGGCTCGACCTAATCGTATGACCACCAATGTAAGTGCAATGAACTTAAAAGATATATATGTTTAGTTTCCCATCCCAGGTTGCATGGTTTAAAAGACTGAGTCCCGACAAAAATGGGTTGAGAGTGGTAATTACCTAGTATTCACTCTCTCACACGTCATGTCTCTGCTGTCATGACTACACCACATAATAAAAAGAAAAGAAAAAAAATAAAAAAAATGAAAAAGAAAAGAAAATGAAAAATAATCACTTAGTTGGTCTTCTTTGCGTGCTTAGCGGCCGACCTAATCACCAACTGTGGTTAATGAAAATAAGTGGTAGTCACAGCCGTGGAGCATGGTTCCTCAAGTTGGGGGTTTGTGAATCCTCAATAAACTCTGAGGTTGGGTAGGTTTTGCTGTGTACGCTTGGGTGTGGGGACAATTAAACATGACGGTAATATTGTACTATATTAAGCATGACGCATTTGGTTAGGATTAAACGGGTTTGAGTTTAAAGCGGACAAACATACCGGCAATCACCTGGACTAGTTGAGTAACTGAAGCTGAAAAGGGTTCCTCAGTCATATTCATACGGTTTGATCCCTTGTAAACTTTCTCATGTTTGATATTGGTAAGTATTTGTTTGTTTTTATCTTTCGTGTGTGAGTCGTTAAGTTCTTTTTAGTGTGTTTTCGTCTTGGCCAGGTTGATTTGAGAAGTCAAAATGTGTTTTTCATGGGTTTTAATGCATGACAATATGCCCCCGATAGATCTTGCCAAATTTTTAGGGGAAGGAGTATGGGATGATAAGTATTATCCGAAGGGAACTCGAGGATGATACTTATTATCTAATGGAAAAGACTTCCTCTGTCAGATCTTGACAAATTTTTAGGGGAAGGAGAGGGGATAATAAGTATTATCCGAAGGGAATTCGAGGATGATACTTATTATCTATTGAAAAGACTTCCATAATACATAGTATCTGAAGGGAACTCGAAGATAATATGTATTATCTCAGGGGAAGGCCTTAGCTGAGGGGAAGTTATCAGCTAAGGGGAAGTCTTTAGAGGTCTTGGGTTCAGGGGAAGTTTTATAGAAAACCCGTAATCTATATTAGGGTTTTTGGTTAAAATTATATTAATTTGAATCAAATAAACAGATGATAATTATCCTCTTACCCAAAGACCAGTCATCAAATGTCTGGTGGAGTATATTTTTTCAAATGTGTGTCAGACAGGTTGATGAGAGAAAGATGCTGCTGCTGCTCAAAGTTAAAGAACCAGCCGGACAAGACTTCCATCTGGAAAATCAACTATTCAGGGGAAGTTGTTGGTGTCTTTACAAGTTTCCAAAAGCTTCAAAAGTTTTGAAAAGAAAATGCTCACGAGTTTAGGGGAAGCTAAATATTTCAAGTCGATCTTTGATGAAGAAAATGATGCAGAGAGCAGTGAGAGATCATGAAGACCCAAGATCAACAACCAAGTTCTTCAAAGTTAGAGGTGTTCAAACTTTTTACCCTCTAATTTTTGAAGATTCAAGACAGTTACCGAAGATTCAGCAAGAACCAATTCCTTCATGAGAAGCAAGTCAATGAGAATCCTCCATCTCATTAATTTGTTCATTTCAAGAAGTTCAAGCTGATGCTGATCAAGAGGAAGTCCCAAGTGCCCGTTATGAAACCCAATGAAGATTTCTGCGGAAAGAATCTTCATCAGCGTCTATGCCAGCCAGTCAAGAAGAAGAATTTCAAAGATTGAAGACATTTAATATCACAAGCCTAGGGGAAGATTGTAGAGGCTAGATTATGAGGCTTGTAATATTAAATATGTTGGGCTAGGCTTAGAGGGTTTCATTAGTTTAGTAGACTAGTTTGGTTATTGTATGTGGGCTAGTTTAAGGTTGGGCTTGAGTTTACTATTGGGTTTATGACTCAAGAGGCCCAATAGTAAACCCATTGGGTTGCCTATATAAACCCCACTAGACCTCCTCATTTGGCGATTGCTGGTTTACGATTGATAGGAGAGCCTATAAGGTGTTTACGATCGTGATGGTAAACTAGAGTGAGAAGATAGTTTACGATTTCTCTTTTGTACCCGACAAGTTCATTTTGTGTGCAAAGATCAGGTTTTTATCATTTATTAATCGTTTTCTTAGCATTCTTCTCATCTCTTATCTTGAATCAGTCAATCACTTGGATTCCGCACTCGTGATTGATAGAATATCGTGAACGGTTGTTGTTTTCGGACCTACAATTAGTTACACCAAACTACCAGTAAAGATTTAAAAGGTTTACATTTTATTGAAATACAATGTAAGAATTTTCCAATGCTGAAGCATAAACAAAACATTATCATTTGAAATAACGTAAACTATACAAAAACCATGATAGGGATTAAAGGACTCATACATGCATACTCGTGATACTCGAACAGTAAAGTTTTTCCGCTTATGAACAATCCACCTTTTCAGGTCCTTCCCTGATTTAACCTAAACCTAAACTATTATAAAGGTTATGCGAACATTTATGAGATTGACTTGTGTTTACTTTATTATATAGGATTTGTGTAACTAGCACTACGAGCATGCACTAAGGTCTAGACGTTTTATATTTATGATTTTATTCGACAAGGTGTCACATGGTTACACATATCGTTTCTATTATTTTATGTGAGTTTCACGTCCTCACTTTACTCTTTTCTTTTGGGGGAGAGAACATGCAAAATTACTTACTGTTTTTAGACAGACTTTATATTTCCAACATATCACATATACTAGATTTGCTTCACACCGAAAACTAAGTTCTTACAAATCGAACCGTTAATAGTGAATATCGAGGTAATGTTGAGTAGTACTACTGGGGATTGACAGCCCCGCTCAGTGGAGCTCGGGATGCACCACCCGATTGTTGGTCGGACTGAGAACAATATTAGCCTAAACATACCGTTGTTTTTGGTGGGACACGGGGAAAGGAAAACACGTAAGGATGATTCCTACAACTTATTAGTCAGCCTCAGTTGCGAACTATCTAATGACATGAACACTTTAGGCTAGCTACCTACGATATGAAAATATGGTATAAACTTTACAACTTATCTATGTATGTTAATTTGTTGTGTCCATATGTGGAAAAACTTTACTGTAAAGATCAAAACCTGTGAACTCACCAACCTTTGGCTGATACTTTTTCTTTAAACATGTTTCTCTTAGGTCATAGGTGTTCGAGTATCACGAGTGTGCATGCATAAGTCCTTTAATCCCTGTCATGGTTTTTGTATAGTTTACGTTATTTCAAGTGGCAATGTGTTGTTTATGGTTCCGCATTGTAAAACTCTTACTTTATATTTCAATAAAATGTAAAGCCTTTTAAATCTTTACTAGTTGTTTGGTGTAACTAATGGACTGGGATCCTGGTTTGTTACGCCCCACACGGTAAAACTCCATTAGTGGTGATTGGTGGTGTGACAACCATCATGTACGAGACTCATAAATCTCGTTATTCGATTCATCTCGGTGTAGATAAGATGTACCAGGATCTTCATATTCTCTATTGGTGGCCCGGAATGAAGAAATTCATCATGCTCTTTGTAGATAAATGTCTTACTTGCTCAAAAGTCGAAGCTGAACATCAACAACCTTTTGGTCTACTCGAACAACCAAAAATTTATAGTTGGAAGTGGGAGAATATCGCAATGGATTTCATCACTAAACTCCCGCGTACTTCCAGTGGTCACGATAGCATATGGGTCACTGTTGATCGTTTAACCAAATTTGCTTACTTTCTCCTTATCTTTGAAAACGATGGAGCCGAGAAATTGGCTCGTACTTACATTGAACAAATCCTTTATCGTCATGGTACTCCATTGAGCATCATATCAGATCGAGATGGTCGTTTTATCTCTCATTTTTGGCAATCTCTTCAAACTACCTTGGGAACTCGTTTGGACCTTAACAGTGCCTATCATCCACAAATCGATGGTTAGTCTGAATAAACAATTTTCAAACTCTTAAGGATATGCTTCGCGTTTGTGTCATTGATTTTGGTGGAAATTGGGATTCCCGTTTACCATTGGCCAAGTTTTCCTATAACAGCAGTTATCACTCGAGCATCGGTATGGCACCTTTTGAAGCACTTTACGGTCGAAAATGTTGGTCACCTGTATGTTGGAACGAGATTGGTGAAGCAAAAATCACTAGTCCGGAACTAATACAAGAAACGACTAATAGAATCTCTCAGATTCGTAACCATTTAATCGCTACTAGAAGTCTTCAGAAAAGCTATGCTGATAGGCGACGAAAGCCCCTTGGATTCAAAATCGACGACTTAGTCCACTTAAAGGTATCTTCTTGGAAAGGTATCCTTCGATTTGGTAAGAAAGGAAAACTAGCACCTCTATATGTAGGCCCTTTTAAGATCCTTAAAAGAATTGGTAAAGTAGCCTACCAACTTGAACTACCTCCAGAGCAAGCCAATGTTCATTCTACTTTTTATGTGTCAAACCTTCGCAAGTGTCTAGCTGTTGAGAATGTCCATATTCCACTAGATGAAGTTCGTATTGATGAATCCAAGCATTTTATTGAGAAACCTGTAGAAATTATGGATCGAGAATTTAAACAACTTAAACGCAATCGCATACCCATTGTCAAACTTTGTTTGGAATCTAAACGTGGACTAGAGTTTACCTGGGAACGTGAGGACCAAATGAAGACCAAGTATCGACACTTGTTTAAATGGTGTTCTCGAATTTAATTTCGGGATGAAATTATCTAAAGTCGGAGAGACTGTGATACTCGGTCAATCCATTTGTAAATACTCGACCCGTTTCCAATCATGTTTAATAATCAGTAAAGAATCATTTCTCATTTGATATTATTTTTTCACTTATGATATGATTAAGCTCTTTAATCACAATATTTGTAACATTTGATGTATCAATTTATCGCAACTCGAATTATAGGATCGAGATTCTTAACACCTAATTAAGTTACAAGATTTACTTGCAAGATTAACCTTGCGGAATTAAGTTAACCTTCACTTTACTAAAAAAATTAAAACTTGTGAATAATATTTGTTTGCATAAATATAGTAACACACGAAGTAATATATAGTCGGCACTATTTGCATTAACTCAACAATATTACACAAGCCTTGCACAGATTCATGCGTACAAATGTTGAAGATGAGCTATGCTATATATAGTGCTAAGGGAAATCAATGATAGCCTTTGATTCCTTAAGGTCATCTAAACCGTTAAACATAAAAGTCAAACTAAGCTACGAAAAGAATAATATTCGACAGATGGTATATTTAGCGTGTGATCAGCAACAATCTACTTGGGGAGAGGGCTTTGATAGATAAGGAAGCAACCCTGAAGCTTTTGCAGGGATTAGACGACTGAAAAAACTTCACAGGAAAAGTCCGGTTGAACTCATTATCTGATGGATACTCGAGTTCAACCGGAATATTCACCACTGGACAAAAACTGCTTCTTCCGGTTGAAAGTCTTCTCCGCTTGAACTCAGAATTCCGCTTGAACTCTGTTCATCCGGAACTTCTACAAAATCAACTTCAATCGGAATATCCAAATGTGATATTCCTTACAATCTCTCCCTAAGCTGATGCTGTCAAATTATTCACCATCATCGAAGCTATCTTTAAAAATTTACTTGTACAAAAATTCTTCTCCTTGACCTACTTGTCCAAGGACCTGATACTTTCATCCAAATATTAAGACAGCTCTTACATGCTTGTTTTGGTCACTTTCACAAATTTGAGTGTTTCCCAATCTTTTTCATTCCACTAATCTTGAACAGAAATGGAATCATGAATAGTGAAAGTGCCATCGGCTCTGTGAACATAAAATAGCTTCTCTTCCTCCTCCCATATGACAAATTTTATTTCACTGACAGGTTCTTCTTCTATATTGTCAGTGTCTCCTTGAGATTTGAAGAGCATCCCACATTCAAGCACTATTGGTTCTATGCAAATTCTCAACAAATGCTCATCTCTAGTTGGGCTCATAATTTCTCTCAACTTTAGATATATATATATGTCATTTGAAATGCAGAAAGGAGCTTAGTGGCTTGATGAGCATTTACCATTTTGGTTGTGCCATCTTCAAATTGGATGGTGAAGTTAAAAGTATCTTCATCGGCTGTCCACCTAATAACCTTGTTCTTTGGTCTGGGAGGGCCTCTTCTCTTTTGCTTATGTTCTTTCTTCCTTTTTGCATGCACCAGTCTCCTCTTTCTCTTCTTCTACTACTAATCAGAATTATTTTCTAAATCTTTATCAATAGGGGCTTTCCCTTTTGATGAGGGAGAGGCGGGACCAGGTGGTAGGTCAATAGGTTTGGTTGGAGGTGTAGGTGCATTGGTGGATGAAGGTTCTCTTATATTAAGAGGAGGTAGAGGTTGAGGTTATTGAGTGGGTGGTTTCATGGCTTCTGGTGCAGGGCTCAAGGGAGGTAAATGTGGAAATATTTCAGATAAATCCAGTGCTAAGCAAGGCTTTGGTTTTGGGTTTGAGGGAATGTATGGAGTAAAGTTGTCAATTCTATATTTAGGATTTGAAAGTTTCTGAGTAACATTTTTGGAGATGGTAGGAGGTTTATACGGGATTAGGGCAAGTGATTAGGATAATGATGAAAAGGCTGAGGGTTGGGGTTTGGCTCATATATGAAAGAAGTTGGAGGTAGTATATCTACAAAGTCATTAAACTCTGGTTTGACAAATACATTAGTTGCCATACCTAAGATTGTCTCTAAAGGCAGGGGCAACACCAGGTTTGAATTGACCGCAAAAATATCTCCTTTGAGCTTCTGATTAATAGAATCAATCAAGCAACATAGCTCTTTTACATTCATATGAAACACTTCTTCTTCTGATCTCCAATTTCTGACAATCAGAACCCTTTTCACTTTCTTTAGCAGCTCATAGTTTTCATCATTTTTCACCAATTTTGTGGGCATCCTTGAGGCTAAATCAATCAGTTTTGCCTCTCACTTTCTTCCATTTCTCCCAAGTTATATTCTTTCAATCTCCACTCCGTTGATATTCTCTTGGCTACATCAAGTAGACTCTCAACAACCCAATTTTAAGAAAATAAATCCAGTTCTTCTTTAAATTCCCTGGCTAACCTCTCATTTTCAACAGCTACTCTAGCATCCTCTACAAACTTATTAAGAGATTCAGCTTCTTTAGTGTGAACAACTAGACGTATTGTTAGATCAGTATCAGTTTGAACTTCCTCTTTCGCTTGAACTGGCTCTTCATTTTGATCACTCCTCATAGCTCCCAGAGTCCGAGCAACATCTATAGTTTAATCTATTGGCTGATTTTCAGGTTGAACTTCCGATTGAATTATGAATTGATTAGTTCCAAAGATGGAGATGTTCTCACTTAGCCTTCCCATACTCTCAACATCAGGAGCATTTTCATCTATCTCTATTACCTCAATCTGATTCTCAACTTGACCTTCAGCTTGAACTTCCGCTTGGACTTCAGCTTGAACATTTATCATCACCGGTGGTGGTGACCTCAGTTCCTAAGTCAACTGATTCTATTACCTATGTATCTTCATCTTCTCCCAACACATTTTCATCTCCTCTTTTAACTTTAGTTCCTATCACTACAGTTCCACATTATTCTACTCTAGCTTCTACTATAACCACATTCTCAGCTATTATCCTGCTGGTAAAGGCCATGTGATTTCCTGTTTGAGCAAAGGCATTTTCAGCTAGAAAAATGACATCTTTTAGTAGCCTTAATATCATGTTGATATGCTCAGGAAGGACACCGGCTATAAGAATTGAGGATTGCACCAATTAAGTTAAAGTGGGGTCTTTGAATGGGGACACAACAACTAGTTGACTGTTCCTTATTTTATCCTAGCTTTCTTCTACAGAAAAGGATTGAACACCTGCTTTCTCAAATGCATTTTTTCTGACTTCAACCAAAAGTCTTTCTGTTTTCTCAATTTCTTGGTTGTAGCCGACAAAGAGAGATGGTGAAGCAGCAGTTGGTAATTTCTCCTCCAATTTAACAGGATCAGCTTCAACTGAATGAACCATGCCTGGGTTTGAAGGACCTGCTTCAACCTGTGTAGGAGCACATTGAGCTTTGACCAGAGATGCAACAGTGACATTTAGAGTGTCAACGTGTTCTTGTAGAGATTTGTATAATGCCGTCAATTCAGGTAGTGTCAAGCTGTCCTCAACTGGCTTTTTACCTGTATCCCTGGACATAACTAAGCTGTCAATCCGAGATTGACCAGGCCTAGTAGCCATGGCTTCTTGGTACCAGGGATTCTCTTCATCTATTTCAGCGGGCCTTGGTTCCAGTGAAGGACCTGCATGTGCTGATTCAGAGAAGATCGCCACATATTGGGTCTTAGCTATGTTACTACTGACACCAAAGTCCAGTGGGGACTCCTGGGCAGCAGCAGCCCTTTCTGTATGAATCTCTTCATTCCGACTGAGATTGACCTCCAAAGAGGAGTGGGTGATCAATGTAACAGGGTCCAAGTCCATCTGGATGTTCTCATGTAATGAGGTTGGAGAGTTAATAACACCATCATATGGACTAGGATTGAAAGTATTGTGACTCCTAGATTATAAGGAAAGTAGGGGTGAGAACCTACTGGATGGGGATTGTGCATCCTTGTCTAATGTCTCCTCCTCAAATGAAGGTTCATCCCTAAGAGATAATCCCAGTTTGGTTAACTTCCGCTTAGACTTTTTGCCTTGATCGGGGCCTGAAGTTTGTGTTTGCTCAGTGGGCATAGGTGGAGGAGACCTAGCAACCACAGTTTTCTGTCTTTTGAAAATGATAGGCGGGATTCAGATGATGAGTTGGCAGGAGTGGTGTTTTTAGTGGTGGACTTCCTCTTCTTGGATGAGTAAGTTTGAAGGTTAGAGGAAGTGAGGACTGATGTGGGCTCAGGGACAATTGGGTTGATAGCCCTGTCATCATGAGCAAGTTGCTCAGTTGCAGCAACAGTTTTCGTCTGAACCTCAACATTTGAAGGTTCATCAGGAAACTGCCTCGGAGTTGGTAAGGGATGGTCAGTGTCCCTTCCGAGAAAAGCTGACTTGTTAAGAGCCAGGTCCAAAAAAGTCTTCTCATTGAGAAGTTTTTGATGTAAAATTGTGCCACCAAAATTGATTTGAGGGTACTCTTCTCTGAGAATGCGGGTAAGAAACCTATGATACATATAAAAATAGGATGAAGTGGCATTTAATGTTAGGGCATGAAAAACTAATTTAGAAAAGTTAAAATTTTCACCCTGTACCACTGCATAGAATACTGATGCTTGTTCAGCGGCAAGTTCATCAAAACCCCTTTTCTTTGGAGTGAGGCACACTAGAATTATGTGACCAAGGAATCTCCACTTGTATGGAAGTTTCCCCTTCTTAATTTTTTTGCTGGTGGGAGAACTGTCGTAGCCAATGGCTCTGAACAGTGGCAGGTACTTCTTAGAATCCACCATTACATACCCATCTTTATCCTTCAGTTTCAAGACTTTTTGAACCTTTTCCTCATCAATTTCCACCCTTGTTCCCTGTACAGTTGACAAAATTCTTTCGCCACCATCGCTATCTTTGAGTACTTGGTCGTTTGACCAGAATTCCTTCATTATTTCTTCATAAAACACCGCTTCAACTGTCAGCGCGTGATGAAGATAGGAATTCTTCAGAAAGTCTATCATCCCGGAGTAAACTTCCATTTTACTCGGTTTCTCAAGATAGGCCACCAGGTTGTGTTTCACACGGAATTTGGAATTACTGGCAGGCTTCTTGCCACTCGTGCTTGCTTTTGGAGCCATCGATTGTTGGATTTGGGAGAGAAATTTGACAGTTTTATTGGAAGTTATGGAGAATTTTAAAGAAATTAGGTGTGGGTTTGTAAGAAGTGGGAAGAATGACGATAATCTACGGCTTTTTACCCTTTTCGTGGGTGACTTGGAGGAGACAGGTTTTAACGCAACCGTTTAGTAACTAATGTGACTTGTGCTTAGGGGTTATACAGTACAACCTCCTGAAGCATGTCTTTATCCAAAAGGATATGTACTGAACCTCGGATATTTAAAGGTTAAAAACTTAATGGCTAATTTACTGAGTATCCGCTTAAAAAGTTGTGCCTTCCGGGTAATTAAATGTAAAGTGACTTTGACCTTTTGACCCGAAAGTTCAAGCGGACCCCATTATCTCCTTTATTTTAAAAACCATATTCCTTCCGTTTGAACTTCAAGCGGATGATTTTTCCACTTGGAAGAATTGTTTTAAAAAATTATTCCACAATTTATTACAAAACATTTTTCCGGTTGATGTTCACTCGGAGATTTTCAAAAGTAATTTTCTCACACGTTGAACCGGAACTTGAAACGGAAAACAATAACACATGACTTTTCGAAAATGACTTGTATTAATTTTCATAGTTTGATAGAAGTTACTAACTATGAATTGAAATTGTTTCTGATTAACACAAAGATTTTTTTTTCTTTTTCTTTTTCTATCAAGAGACGGACCTTTCTAAAAAAAAAATTCTCTATTAAAAGTTTCTGAAAACATTTAATCAAAGTTCATCATACCAATGGCTGTAATGATGTCGAAGAATCTTGCCCCATCAAAAGCTTTTGTAAATAAATCAGCTAATTGGTTGTCCGTGTGAACTATAAGAATTTTAATCAAATATTTTTTAGCACATTCTCTAATGAAATGATATCTGATGTCAATGTGTTTTGTTTTTTAGTGCTTCACGGGGTTGTTGATGATTGAAATGGCACTATTGTTGTCAGCAAAGATAGGAGTTTCCATGAATGTGATTCGATAGTCTAGCATTTGGTTTTGAATCCACAAGACTTGATCACAGCAGCTTGAAGCAGCAATATACTCAGCTTTCGCAGTAGTAGAAACACACGTCTGTTACTTGCATTGCCATGAGACAAGTCTCTCCCCTAAAAACTAACATCCGCCTGAAGTTGATTTCTTGTCCAAATTGCAGCCTCCATAATCACTGTAAGTGAATGCTCTGAAGGTGAAATCAGAATTCTTAGGATACCACAAACCTAATTTTGGTTGACCCTTCAAATATCTGAATATCCTTTTAACTGCTAACATGTGGGATTCCTTTGGTGATGCTTGGTATCTAGCACATAGGCAAACACTGAACATAATGTCTAGCCTACTTGTTGTGAGATACATCAGTGATCCAATCATTGCTCTATAAAGATGCTCATCCACAGGTTCACCACTACAGTAACTTGTGAGCTTGTGGGATGTGGATATGGGAGTTTTGGTGCTTGAAGCCGACTGCATATCAAAACGTTTAAGCATATCTTTAATATATTTAGATTAGTTTAAGAAGATACTAGAGTCAGTTTGCTTCACTTGCATCCCCAAAAAGAAACTGAGTTCTCCCATTGAGCTCATCTCAAACTTTGCTTGCATAAGAGCTTCAAATTCTTTACAAAGAGCAGAATTGGAGGAGCCAAAGATGATGTCATCCACATAAATTTTGAACTATTAACATGTCTTCATCAACCTTTTTGATGAAAAGTGTTTTGTTAATTGCTCCTCTCCTATACCCATTCTCCAAGAGATAATTGGAAAGGGTTTCATACCAAGTCCTAGGAGCTTGTTTGAGACCATATAAAGCCTTGATCAGCTTGCACACCTTGTTCGGATGGTCTGGGTACTTAAAACCTGGAGGTTGACATACATACCCGTCCTGATCCAACAGCCCATAGAGAAAGGCCCTCTTGACATCCATTTGAAACACTTGGAAGTTCTTGAATCCAGCATAGCCAAAAGGATTCTGATGGCTTCAAGTCTTGCTACAGGAGCAAAAACTTCATCATAGTCAATTCCTTCCTACTGAGCATACCCTTGCACTACTAATCTTGCATTATTTTTCACCACTATTCCTCTGTCATCATTCTTATTTCTAAACACCCATTTGGTACCAATTGGCTCTGCCCCCATTTGGCAAATCAACTAATAGCCATACATTCTATTTGTTGATCTGAAACAGTTCTTCCTGCATAGCTTCTACCCAACTGTTATATTCTAAAGCTTCTGTTACTTTGGTAGGAACTTCTTATGACAAAAAGGCAGCATGCAAGCAAATGTTTGCATTAACAGACTTGCTTCTTGTCAACATTGGTGCTGACATATCTCCAGTAACATTCTCCAATGGATGATACTTACTGATTCTTCTATCTTGGAACATTGGGAAATCATGGCTTCTTCCATTGGTGGGAAATTTGAGTTGTGGAATTGTCACATCAGACTCAATGTTACTGATTCTTCTATCTTGGAACATTGGGTGTTGTGTTTAACTCTTGGGAACTAGGCATTGACCTATAGGATTCATGTTCAAAACTGACCTCATTTGATCCAAAATCATTTGAGTTTGAAGGCTTAGTGATCCTAGACTCAGATTTCTCCAAAGACTCTGAACTGTCATTTCCCGGTTGAACTTGAGCCTGAGATTCAGTTGAGACAGGTTCCGCTTGAACTTGAACCGGAAGTTCTTCCGCTTGATTCTGAACCGGAACAACATCTGCTTCAATTTGAATGACATCATAAGAATTGTTCACAATATTTGGCTTCAGTAGCTTCATGCTGAGTGAAGAAAAGAATGGAGGGTCAACTGAGAGATTCTTTGAGCTACTCCTCCAATGTTCATTAGCAAAAGTATTGATTTCCTATTCTTGCACAGAATTACTAACAGGCTTCTCAACAGTTATGTTGAAGGCAGTGGTTAGTGAATCAATATCATATAACCAAATGGGCTGAGAATTAAAGTTGTTCTTTGATTTTTTCATTAAAGAACACATTTAGTGTTTCTTCAACAACCTTAGTTCTCTTGTTGTATACTCTATATGCGTGTGACACACCAGAGTAACCAACAAAATATCTATCATCTACCTTTTCAGCAAACTTTGGCAAAAGCTCATTGATTATTAGAATTATAACAGGACACCCAAAAGATTTAAAGAAATAAATGTTAGGTTTTCTATTTCTCCAAAGCTCATATGGTGTTTTGTTCTTTCCCTTAACAATTAAAATTATGTTTTGGACATAACAGGCAGTATTTACTGCTTCAGCCCAAAAGATTACAAAAAGTTTACAGTCAGCTAACATAGCCCTAGCAGCTTCAATCAAAGTTTTGTTTCTCCTTACAGCAACTCCATTTTGTTGTGGAGTTCAGGGAGCATTGAACTGCCCGGTTATCCCTTTTTCTTCACAAAATGAATTTAAAACATGATTTTTAAATTCATTGCCATTGTCACATCTGATGATTTTGACCTTAAATTTTGATGATTTTCTATCTTGCCAACAAGAGTTTTTAACAATTCAGCAGTTTCATCTTTTGTTTTTAGAAAGAAAACCCAAGTGTATGTAGTGAAATAATAAACTATTACAAAACAATATGACCTTTTTACCAAACTCATTACCCTAGTTGGCCCAAATAAATCCATGTGCAACAACTCTAAGGGTTGTGAGATAGAACTTTCAGCTTTTGGCTTGAAGGAAGACTTGTGTTGCTTAGCCTTGAGGCAAGGCACATAGTGCTTAGAACAAGTAAATTGTTTAGCAGGAAGACCCTTGACTAAACCAAGATTGAAAATTCTATTCATGTTTTTGTAATTTACATGTCCTAGCCTTCTACGCCAAAGATCAGACTCATCAACTGAGGCTTTGGATATAAAACTAGCGGTGCCACTGGTAGATGCAACAACTGACATATCCAACACATACAAACCTTCTTTCCTGGGTGCTCTCAGCAGAACCATTTCCTCAGGAATTTTTATTTCAGATTTAAGTATGATTGCCTCTCTCTCATTAAACAAGACATTTAACCTCTTGTCACCCTTGTGAGACACCAAGTAGGTTAAAGTTTAATGTACCAACAAGATTAACTCTATGAAAACTTATTGAACATTTGTAACATCTCCTCTAGCTGAGATGTACCCCTTGTTGCATCCAAATGCAACAACTCCTCCATTGTATGTTTTTTGTGTTTTCTAGGATATTTTTATTTCATGTCATGTGACTGGTTCATCCACTGTCAACGATCCATAGTCGATCTTAACTCTTATTCTGCACCTGCACATGTCACAAATTTATTAGTTTTTGCAAGGGACCCAAGCCTTTGTGGTCTTGGGTCTTTCCAATGTATCATTATACTTGTACTCTTTTAGTACTAAAGTATTCAAAATAGGTTGGTTAGTGAGCAGATCATCATTTTCAAAGTCTAAGATTTGACAAGAACTTTGTTGATTAAATTTATCACTTCCTTTTTTTGATTTTCTCTCCAATTCCTTTCTTTCTCTAAACTCTTTGAACTTTCTCTGTTTGTTTGACTCAGTTTTTACACAATCATTTGTTGGAAATTGGTTATTACTTGGAACTTTAGTTCTTTCTGGTGAAGCAGCATACTTATGTGATACAAAGCTATATTTGACAAATTTTGCACTTTGAAGCGGAACAATGAAACTTCCGCTTGAACTAGTCACAAGCTCATTTTGAGCACAATTCCTTTCTGTTTGGAAAATTTTTTGAGGATTAACCTTTCCTTTTAAAGGATTTCTCCTTCATTGACTTTCAAACATCTCATAATTTTCACTAAACTTCACAGATGGTCTTTGTTTCAAAGCAGTGACAGACCTAAAAAATTTTCTGTTTTCCGGTTGAACTTGTTTTCGAGCGGAGAATTGTTCCGCTTGAACTTCAGCCGGGAATTTGTTTTTCTTAAAAACTGAGAAACTTCTATTTCTTTCATTAGAAATAAAACCTTATTTGAATTTGATTCAAAATGTTTAACTGTATGGCTCTTAACAGGTGAAACTTTTCCTGTTAGTTTTTTAGCCAAATTTTGACTTTTCACAGTTTTATGTTTTACAGCTTGGTTTCTGTTCAGAGGGTTAACAATTAGCTGCCAAATGACTCATTTTACCACAAACTATACACTCAAAAACTCTAGAAGATTCATAAGAGTTAGTGTATCTAGGGTATTTCTCGTTTGTTTCTTGATTGAAAACAGTTCTACAAAATATTTGACCTTTGCGAGTTTGAACATTTTCAACATGTTTACCTCTAACTTTTGAATCTTTTGGTTCATAAAATGTGGGTGGAGGAACTTCCAGCCTTGGTTTCAAAATCTTTGATTGATCAACTGCTGCAGAGGTGCTTACAGTAGTGATTTCAGTCTTAACAGTTTCACATTTTTCTTCAACAACTATTGCTTGAGAAGTGTCATCAACAACTAGACAAACTGTGCTTTCAGTTTGTAAGACAGGAATTGGTTCAATTGCAGGTATGTAATTACTTGGTGGTTCGAAAGAGTTATAACTGATTCCAGTTTTGCCACACATATCACCTATCCAAAGTGTTTCAGCCTTTTTATTTGCTTTTTGAAAATTTTCACGGGTGAATTGAGCTTCAGTTAGCTTCACCTCTAGAGCACCCACATCTGCCTTAGCATGTTGGGTCTCCTTTCTTGAGGTGTTCAGCTTGGAGATTAAGTCATCAATCTGAGTTTCTAGGTTTAAAATTGTTTGTTTCAGCTTCTCAATTTCTTCATTTAATGCAGTTACTTTTGAAATATATGAGTTTTCTGTTTTTCTAAAGCATTCTTTTAATTCTTTGAGGTTTGAAACTTCTTCTATTAACCCAGAGTTGTGGTTCCTGTAGCTTTCCACTCGTTTAATACAAGCAGGCGAGCATAGGTTTGTTAATACTTTCTCAGGGATAGAGTTTACCTGAGATGATGACTCTTCCTTGGCCATAAGTGCATGGTTGATTGGCTCAAGTTCTGCAAGAACTTTCTCCCAGTCAACGAACTCCATTTGGTTGGCTACAGCTGCTTTTGAGTTGCTGTTACTCCCATTTCCGATTGGTTTTGGCGGTGTTGGCTGTGAGCTTGAGGAACCATTGGTGTTGTTGCTCTTGTAGCTATTATTGTTGTGATGATTGGTTCCTTGTCTCTTGGCTTGACCTTGGTTCTGAATCTGACCTTCTTTTCTTGGATTTGAACACTCCCTTGCAAAATGACCCAAATGGTGACAGTCATAACATTTGACCTTGGTTTTATCAAGACCAATAGGTGCATTCTTGGCTCCTTTGTAAGTTCTCCTAGTACGTTTATAGTAGGGGTGTGCGTGGTTCGGTTTGAATTGGTTATAGGCCAAAACCATAACCATAACCAAGCTTTCGGTTAATAAAAAGTTGATAACTATAACCATAACCGATAGTCGGTAATGGATGGTTCGGTTTAATCCATCGGTTATGGGTTGGTTACGGTTAAATTCACGGTTAACCTTTAAGTTAGGTATACTTTAAATTTCAACTAAAAACTTATAACTTTTTAGTTGATTTTGGTTGGTTAACCACTAAACCCATGATACTGGATTACTTTGGCCCTCTCTTTGATAAGTTACGGACTTAAAGGTGTTCTAGAACTTTTGGTTAACGTTGTAATGTGGCATCAAATTTATAAAAGGATTTCATGCTTTCACTTCTTTTAAGCAATCAGTGGGGGACAAGTGAAATAAACAAAGAAATACGAGATATTCACCAGAACTTATCATTTGTTGATCTCTTTACTAAAATACGAAACATTTCGAAAGAATTTGTTTACTTTATAAACGATCTGGTTGAATTCAAATATGAATGAAATTTAGTTGAACATGGTTGACCTTTATATGCATCTTTTTCTTCATCAAAGAATAGTTTGAACATAATGTTTCCACTAGCAACCTTGCTTATCTTCGTTGGTTGCTACACTTCAATTGTTTAGTAAACAGTATGTCTTTTACACGTATGTAATGAATATCAGAAAACTTATGACCTAAATTTATCATGACATCAAAATAATTTAACTTGAACTAGGTTTTTCAAGTTCGGTTCGGTTATGGTTATATCGGTTAATCAAAACTTTATGAACGTAACCATAACCGATTGGCCGGTTAACCAAAATTACATAACCATAACCATCGGTTATGTCGGTTATTGGTTAAAATCGGTTCGGTTGTTTTGGTTATGGTTTGGTTATCGGTTATAGCGGTTAATTTGCTCACCCCTACTTTATAGAAATGTTGGGCTTTTACTGAGACAATGGCAAGCTGTGTTAAAATGTCCATCTCCTCTAAGTAATCTGCACCTCTAGATCTTCACGTGTGAAGTTGGAGTGTGAATCAGTGACTACAAAGGCATAATGGTTGTTCTCAAAGTTATGAGACACATTTTAAGAAAAGTTTGAGCTTATGCTTCTTTGACCTTGAAAATCAGTTGTTACAAGTGCAGTTGATTAAGGCTGAGAGTTACACCAGCTCTTTGAATCTCATCAAGAAGAGAGACAAAGCGAAGGTACTGGTTGGTCATAGTTTCACCAGTTTTGTAACTGAAATTTTCATATTTTTGTTTTAAAATGTCCTTTTTGTTCTCTTTGACCTCACTTGTTACTTCATACCATCTCATTAAGAGCATTCCACAATTCAAAAGGCGTTTTATACACCTTAAAACCAATGAGTATGGAGTTAGGTGGTGCTGCTTGCAAGGTCCAGTAGGCCTTGAAGTTTGGCTCGAGTTGTTTGTGGTCTATGTCGGTAAATTTTTCAAGTGGTTTTGGAATGAGAACAGTTTTCATCATCCACAGATGGTACAGTTATAACAATGGGACCAACAGTCATTGACTTCCAAATACGGTGGTCTAAACTGCGAACAAACCCCTCCATACGGAGCTTCCATGTGTCAAAGTCCTATAGGGTGAACATGGGTGGTTTGTTTGTGCTACCGTTTGAAGTTACTAAACGGAGATCGTTCATTTTTTGAAAACTTGAGAAGGAAAAGCTTGAAAAACAGTAAAGTAGACAAGTAAATATCAACTTTGAAGCACTTAAAGTCTTCAAAGTGAGAGCCTGAGCTCTGATACTACTTGTAGGATCGAGATTCGTAACACCTAATTAAGTTACAAGATTTACTTGCAAGATTAACCTTGCGGAATTAAGTTAACCTTCACTTTACTAAAATGATTAACACTTGTGAATAATAGTTATTTGCATAAATATAGTAACACACGAAGTAAAATATACTCGGCACTATTTGCATTAACTCAAGAATATTACACAAGTCTTGCACAGATTCATGCATACAAATGTTGAAGACGAGCTATGCTATATATAGTGCTAAGGGAAATCAATGATAGCCATTGATTTCCTTAAGGTCATCAAGACTGTTAAACATATAAGTCAAACTAAGCTACCAAAAGAATAATCTTCGACAGATGGTATATCTTGCGTGTGATCAGCAACAATCTACTTTGGGAGAGCGGCTTCGATAGATAAGGAAGCAACCAAGAAGCTTTTGTAGGGATTTGATGAGACTTCACAGGAAAAGTCCGGTTGAACTCACTATCTGATGGATAATCGAGTTCATCCGGAATATTCACTACTGGACAAAAACTATTTCTTCCGGTTCATCCGGGATTTGATGAGACTTCACAGGAAAAGTCTGGTTGAACTCACTATCTGATGGATAATCGAGTTCATCCGGAATATTCACTACTGGACAAAAACTGTTTCTTCCGGTTGAAAGTCTTCTCCGCTTGAACTCTATTCAGCCGGAACATCTACAAAACCAATTTCAACCGGAATATCCAAATATGATATTCCTTACACGAATCTTTAACTCGATCGTTTTTGTTATTTATGTAACACCATAAAACTTGATCATTCCAAACATGTATGATGCTTGTGGGTAATATTAGTCATGCACACGAGTAAATACAAGTGAAGTTTTGCTAAAGTTCGAGGTTTAAAACAAAAATAGCAAATTAATGGTTTTTTGTGCAATTTCGATGTTCACCGAAAGTCTCGTGATTTGTCAAAATTATTTCATCATCCGAGGTTGTAAAACAATTAATTATGAATTATCAAGTTTTTGGGTTCTAAATGGTAAATTATGGAAGTTTAGGGGTTATCTTGCAAAAAACTGAACTACAGGGACTTAAATTGTAAATAACTGAAAAATCTATCAATATAGGCGGCTGGGCGGTAAGCCCTAATCTGCCAATTGATCTGGGCGGTACGCCCCGCACCCAGTACAGCCGCCATTTCGCTAGTCATCGTTTTAGGTGTCGATTTTAGCCTTCTATGTTTTGCCCGATTAATCACCATGGGACTTGTCCTTACCTCCCTGCGATCCAGGCCCCTATAAATACCCGTTTAATTTATCGAATTCAGGTTGCTAATTTCATAAACTCTCTCTTGAAAACACTAAAACACCTCAGAAACTTCTCTGATTATATTCAATTTCGGAAGCTTTCAAGACCCCATTTTCTGTAGTCAAGCATCTTTAGGTATGGTCTTCAAAACCCCTCAATCAATTTCTGTTCATATGTTCGTTTGATTAGAGTTTTAGAAATGACCTAAAATTAGGGTTCTTGGATATGTTTTGCTTAAAATGTGGAAGTAAAAAACAACAGAACAACGCTATAATAGTTAGTACATTGCTATAATGACCTCTACCAAGCATACATTCATTTACCCTCATAGTTAGGATAAATAAATCCATATAAACAAAGGACTAGATGCAAACTTGCATAGGTAAAATTCATATATTAGGGCTACAAAGGAACAAATGCAAACCTGCATAGGTAAAATTCATATATTAGAGCTACAAAGGCAGTAAAATCCACACCAAAAGTAGAGACGAGGACGAACTATCTTCACTTGCATGGCTTGTAAACCCAAAAAATCAGTTAATAAACAAAGGGGAAGAATTTACTCTGAATATGAGCACGTACACATCCTGGTTGTGAACCACAGTTCTCATGCTCCCTAGAGCAAAAGAGTACAACTGCAGATACCAAATAAACCTTAACATTTGAAAATAAAAGAACTGGAACAATTAAGTAATGATTATTTAGTTTTATGCATCCGCTCACCATAACTTCCATCATCATTC
Organism: Deinandra increscens subsp. villosa; assembly: GCA_039602395.1. Lineage (NCBI taxonomy): Eukaryota > Viridiplantae > Streptophyta > Magnoliopsida > Asterales > Asteraceae > Deinandra > Deinandra increscens. Next base: position 270,121 of record JBCNJP010000177.1, read on the forward strand.
TGTGCCAATAAGGCACATAACAAAGGTTAAGTGGCCACACAAATCTGTAACAAAAAACAAAACATAAATTGTTACTTTAGACTTAAAATAGATAAAAATTTACCTTCGATAGTGTTATTTGAACAAATATCATTACTGGGTATTGAAAATAGAAACAAACATGCAGAATTATGAATATTGAAGCACAAAATGAAGGCTTACTCAGATCGTGTTCCATCCATACTCATTAGGTATATAATTACTCAAATATTTCTTCACAGCTAGCTTCAACAATACCGACAACCTTTATAGCCTTACTACAGCTCTTTGGCTGCAATGACGAGTAAAAACATGTAAATGTATGCCAGTAATTGTGTAAATAATATATTATGCTACAAGAGGTGGGAAAATAAGAAAATAACTCGTACAACGAAGTAAACTTCAAGAAGATCTTCAAAGATACGGAGTCCTGCATCAAATATTGCATAATAAGATTAATTAATAATTTTGATTTCCCATTATAGACAGTACTTAAGATCATAGTTACTTAAAAAATATGAACCATTTTGGCATTGAAGAAGCCGCCAATGTTTCCTTGAGAATGCTTGATTGGTGGTGTTCTGGCTTGCTAATGTTGAACTTTCTTGGATCCAAGCCAATATAGATTCAGGAGGGCCTACCAAAAAATATTAAACAGACTAATAAAGGTGGCAAAAACAGGAAAAATATAGCAGCAAACGGTTAACAAATGATAAAACTCTATCACAATTTAACATTTAAAGGAACAGAACATAATTCTTTAAATGTTTGAGATAATTTTGACCCATGTGGATATCAACATCACAAGGGTTAATCCAGAATGTAAACTGATAGAGATTGAACCAGAAGATGCTAAACAATCAATTCACAGAGTTTTAACAATAAAAGATATGTTTGGATCAAAATTCATGTAAACCCTAACTACATAATTTAGCACACAAGTCCTACAAATCAGGAAAATGCTACTCATATTCATATATTAGCACACAAATTTGCATAAACGAGATGTGATTTGATGTAAAACCTACCCTTATGCAGCTCTTGTGCCTAACAAGAGCTCATCAATTTCATTGAGAGACCAGTGTAATGGTACGTAAGGGTTCCTGTCAAGCAATAGCTGAAGATAACCAGAAATCTATTCCCTGGAAACAGCCAGTTCCTCAAATTTGCAACCCTACCATGAATCAATAGTGCTAGATTATACAGTTGTTATATAAGTACTATATAAATTATTTAGCATGCCACTAAATATCAAGCAGGATAACGAGAAAAAAAACCACTATACCAACCTTGCCATGAAATGCGGAAATATCTGAACAACTTTCCCTTTTGTTGTAGAGTTTAATTTACTTTCTGATGCTTCCATTCTGCCAAAACATATTAATATGAACATTACTTTAAATCATAGTATTAATATGAACTATCAGGAAACAGTGGCATGCAATCACTTGAGTTCTCATGTTCCTATAGCAGACAATTTTATTTTGATTCATGAACTTGAAAACCCCCAACACTGAAAGGGTTATTTCAATTTGAATCCAAATCATTAAATCTTTTTTATAAAAACTTTACATGTCATAGAAAAATGAGAGTATTACCTTGAAATAGAAGAAAAGTCTAAAATCAGAAGGGCAACAAGAGCGGAGTCCGGGAATTGTTTAGCACATTGCTTCAGGTAATCGAACATGAAGAAATGGAGAGAGTTGCGAATTTTGGAATGTTGTTTTGTTAAAAAAAATTAGGACAGAGAACAAAGAGGAAATCTTCATCGAGAAGTAATGGCGTACACACAATTGTTGTTATTGGTACCATTAAAACGACGATGTAGTGTGAGTAGGAGGACTAGGCTAGGTCGAAGACACCGTGGGTCTAAGGAGGCAGAGGCGAGGAACGTCGAGGGTGGAGGCCGAAACCATTGATGGTGAGTGGAGGAACATCGAGCATCGACGCTGGAGGGTGGAGGCCGGGATGTCGAACTTTCGAGGGTGGAGGGTGGAGGGCATACAAATTTTATGGTAAGTGAAATTAGGGCAAATAATGGAGCTGTGTACATAATTTGGGGAAAATTTTGGGCAGGAAAAAAATAAAAAATGACAGGGCTTCTAGATGCGCACATTCTAAGTTTCCTCTGTGTTATTTATTATACGACACAAATTTTATGACGCACAAAAATGTGCGTCATCTACCCTTAAAAATTTCAAAATATAACAGATTTTTAATGACACACGATTTTGCGCGTAATTGTTCGCATGTCAAGGATGGCCCTATTTCTAGTGGTGATAGAATCATGAAATAACATATATTAAGAATACCTAAACTAATTTTATGATTGGCAAAGGCTTGGTATGGATTTATGAATCAAGTCAAAATTAGGGTTTTCTTAACATTGTTTTGTCAAAATTGGGCATTTGGAATTAATTTGAGGTCTCATCTTTTGAAATTTATCATAATATCATGTTATAAACAATTTTCTTTTATATAATCACAAGTTTTGATATTTACTTAAGAATTACGTCAAATTAGGTTTCGGAAAAACAATAATTCAATATATCACAAGTGAAAAGGATTGTAATATTATTTCTGAAAACAAAACAATAATTCAATATATGATTTTAAAATTAAAATAGTAATAAAAATAATAAAATATTAATATACCGAGTTATTCGGATACTTAGAAATTCGTGGGGACCAAAAGGGTAGGCACCTGTACACTAGGGTTTCTAGCAAAGCGGGGGTGTCGTATAAATCCCAACTGAGACCTAGCATACCTCACTGGGCGATCCTAGAGTGAGCGTTTACCTATAGGAATGCGCGTCTTCATATTATCACAAAACCCTACTTTACCTATAAAGGGTAAAACAGTAATTTCAACTCAATCAAATATAACCTTTCCTAAAACTCCTCGAATACTTAGAAATTGATTCATTTTGATTTCTCGTATTCATAAAGCTTATTTGATTCATTAGGGTAATCTCGGAGTTAATTATCTTTTGCAATTCGGTGTTATCTATCATTTTTCAATATCCTTACCAAGTGAGTATTCATAGCTCCTTTTATTTTAATACATTGGGGTGTGACATGTATCTCTATCTCAAACTCAAACTCAATATATATTTCTCTAAAAATATATGCGAACTCTATGCTCGTTATGTGTGTTCAACTTGTTTGGACTATCGATGTGGTTGTGCTCAAACTCCAACTCGAAGCGTACTCATTAACATACCGAGCCAGGGTAACAATAATAGATCTATTGGCATGACAACCCACCCGGTAAACTGAAACGTATTTTCAATGGATAATTGGAAACCTAAATGTCAAGGGTTTGATACGCTCTTATTACTCTATTTTCTTTACTTGTTTATCATACTTTATGAATGTTCACTTAACACATAGATCGCATGTTTCATAATTAATGATATACACAAAACCAATGTTTACTCACCAACTACTTTCATAGTTGACACTTTATCTTATACATGTTGCAGGAAACCATGTTTGAACTATTCCGTGATCATACTAGACCTAGAAAAAGACTTAAATCACTTTTATGTTTTTTTGTTATGTATAATTATGTTTATAAGATGTTCTTAAATGAATAAATAAAAAGGGCATGTTTAAGTATATTTCAACTTAAATAGTTGTAATGAGCATTTGGACAATCATCATGCCACGACGAATTTCATCGTCGTTTGGGGTGTGACAACAATGTTCGTGTTGAGGCGATGTGTTTTGTGTTTGAGAATGAGAGCCATCGAATGAGTGGCGAATGACCTCATTCTAAATGACCACCGAATGAAGTCATTCAGTGGCCATGTCATTCGAAGGTAGCTTGGCTATATATAGCAATCTCATTCTGCGCATTCAAGACTTGTGGTCATTCGGTCTAAGTGTGTGTTATCTCATTCGGCGGTCTGTAAGTCAGTCTCATTTGGTGGCAATAAAACAAACACTTTATTTAGTGTTTTGACTAATTCCAAGCTTGATACCCCGAACATGATCTAGTCCACACAATTACAAGTGGTATCAGAGTATCAAGGTTTCTGTGTTGAGCGAACAACATCAAATTTGGAGATTTTTCAAAACTGAAATTCTCAAAAGTGACATATTTTTGCAATTCCGATTTGATCAAAAGGTTCTAAATCTGTTTTGGAACAACTTTTCTGAAATTTTTTTAATCAAATTCATGGAATTCAGTGATTTTTGGCAAAAATTGTATCACCGAATGAAAATTTGAAGTCATTTTGCATTCATTCAATTTTTATTTGGCAACTCCTATTTCTCATTTTCTGGTCATTCGCCAAGTCATTTTTTCAATTTTTTTCATTCGTCGAATGATTTCATTCGGCAAATCAACGTCATTCGGCAATTAAGTTTCATTCGTTCTTTGAAATTCATTCGATTGGGATTCTTCATTCGGTCCATCTGTTCATTCGGATGAACAAATTTCATTAGGCAGTTATAATCTTCATTCGCTAGTTGTTCCTTTATTTGGCTATTCTATTTCATTCGGCAATAGTTTCTTCATTCGGTGAAACAATTTCTTTCAAATTTCATGATAAACAATTTCTAACCGTTTGTAGTGGTTCAAACCACGATTCAAGCAATGCTCAATTACGACAACGAAATTGGTACAAAGCAGATAGTACCCAAGTTGATAAAATTGGAAGAAAAGGTTTGAAGCTTATGTTGGAACCAATGATGTTGATTTGTGGTTTCCAATTAGGGAAGGTTACACAAATCCTTAAGAAAATGTGAGCCAAAGATGCGTATGGATCTTACTTCGGAAGAGATGAAGCTTTATCTAAGGGAGAAGAAAGCCTACGGGATTCTTACGATGGTGTTACCGAAGGAAGTTTTGCATCATGTGACACCCACTCCCAGACTTGGCCCTAGGAGCGGTCACGCATCGGATTTACTCATGAACACAAGGTACAACAGAGATAACTAAAGCCGCGGAAATAAAAACTTTTATTCATATGCCAAGCATTACATAGTAAGAGAGACAAATACAAAAGAGAAAAATATCTCCATGCCAGTCTTTAAAAATGTCTTCTCTTGATAGCTTGACATTGTCTTGATAGTGAACGCCCCCTAGTTCCTGCTCACATCTCAGCCTTCCCTTTTCGATCCGATGGTCCAGCCTCATCTGACATACATAACTTAACAAGTCAGCTTACGCTGGTGAGATCTACGTTTTTGGAAAACTTTACCTTTCGAAGGCACTTAGGTCTGTTAAACACATTTCTGCAATTAGACAATCAAACACAAAGCATATAGCACATATATTCACATACCCGAATCGCGTGAATAGACTAACACTCTATTGCTTTGTCATCCTTGTCTCACATTAAGAACGTATCCTAATGTTAAGTGCTATCTTAGGGAAATAGTGTTTCTATTCGCCTTACGAACACATCGTGTAGCAACGGTCCCTTTAGTTTTGACACTATATAGCTTTGACGCTTTCTGGCTTTGACGCCGCTTAGCTTTGACGCTTGGTTTTGACACCATTGGGACAACACTATTTAACTTCTTGTTCCAGAAGCCCCTTAACAATTACCATCCTTAATCTATTCTACTAGAAACATCGAAATGGCAATCTATCTTTTCTCTAATCATCACCATACAATCAATACATATAACAAGTAGTTATAACAATTGAGAGTATTTTCACAAAACGTAATGTATATCAGCCCAAAATGGTTTAAAGCATTTAAAGAATTTAAAAGAGGGCTCATAGGACTCACCTTAGGTTGCGAAGTAGTTTCTTTCCTTACTCCTTCATGAAACTAACTTGCTTTAACGTGTGTCCCTAGCAAGACATCCTGGAGGTTACAAGTGGTCATTAAGGCTAACCCCTTTATCCTAAATCCAATCCCTTATTGGTTTAACATCCATTTGTATAAATAACCGTTTTGCCCCTTATGGGAAAAAGTATTCTTTTAGTGATACTTATGAAGAGGTGCATTCCTATAAGTAAACGCTCACTCTGGGATTGCCCAATGAAGTGTATGCCATGTCCCAGTTGGGATTTATGCAACAACGTCACTATGCCAGAAACCCCAGTGTACAGGCGCCACCCTTCCAGTCCGCACCAACTTCTAGATATCCGAGTAACTCGGTACATTCAATAATTTATCAAAACCCATGTTTTCACTTATATATACTTAGTACATATATATAATTATGTTCTTTTGTTGAATATCATTACCCTTGCCCAAGCCTTTATGACCGGTCATATAGGCGTTATTGTTGGATTAGGTGTCTAAGCCTATAACTATAATTGATAGTAGCACAGTCCTTTTGGGTTGCCCTCAAGACTCGACATATGGAGAATTAATAAAAAGGGAAAAGAAATAGTTTGTTAATTATTATGGTCTAATAATTAACTAGACAAAAACTATTTGGGAGGTTAATTAACAGTTTGTTAATTGAAAGGGATAAATAATAATTAATCAATAGTTGGTTAAATTAGGAAATTATCTATCCCACATGGAAGATTTCGAAAATCCCTTAGGCATAAGGGAATTTCGAAATTTTGTATGTATCCCACATTGGTGGGATTACAAAGTAAGGAGGTTATTCAAGGCTATAAATAAAGGCCTTAGGAATTCATTCTAATTCGCTCATTTGGCTTGAGTATTCGCCTCCTTCTTTCTCCCTCCTTGTGGAAGAACTCCTTATAGTTCATCCCACCCTCAGTTTATATTCTTCTTCAAGTCCTTGGGTGTGATCCCATTAGAGGCACGACGCTTGTGGTGCTTGCTTCCTTGAAGTCAAGAAGGATTATTATAGTTGTTTACTATAACAACTAAGAGGTATGTAACCCTATCTGTCTTAGCAATTTATTTATTTATTTATTTTGATTGTTTGCTAGGGTTTATTATATGTTCATAGTTATAAGTTCAATAGTGAAAACATAGATCATGTTTTAGGTTGCATGCACCCTTAAGTGTTTAAGTTTGCTTGTAGTGCCTGAAACCCATCAGTGGTATCAGAGCATAAGGTTTGTTTTCAATTGAATTAGCTATAATTGTTGAACTGTTAGGAGGCTCACATTCGATTTTAGGTATTAGGTTTTTTTTAGAAACCCTAATCTTGCCCCCTAAGTTTCGAATGCCTTTAGGATAAGGATTAATTTAATAGTTTAAATTTATTATCCTATTATTATTATTATTGATATATAATAATGGTATTTTTTTTTTAAAAGTTTTAAAAATACACCTTATACTATATGTATGATTAAAAGCTTAATTGTTATTATATGTATAAGAACAACAGTCAGTCAAATCAATAGTAGGCCTCATTCACGAAGCTAGTCTATAAGGGGGGTATAAGGAAACTGCCTATAAAATGGTAGTTGAATGGGTGTCCATTCTTACCCACCGCTTCCTTGATTAGTGGAGGGACGTTAGCCGAACGGGTTTGATAGGACTAAATTTAATTCCCATTAAAAGTATAATGACATTAAAAGTAACTAAACCTTTTATTATAAATTCCTAGTTACTTTAGGAAAAATGTGAATTTGTATGCTAACCCATGAAATTGCACATTACACTTTATAAGTCATTAGTGGAGCGTGTGTGGTTAACCGGCACACTAATAGAGACTAATAAAGAGTTGTAATGGGTATCTCAAAAATTATTATTGTTGATGGAGCGTGTGTGGTTAACCAGCACATCAATTGAGATGATAAATGACATTGAGGTTACCAAGCACATTTGCATGGTTATTCACATCTTGTTTGTGATCCTCGGTATCCCAGTCACAAATGGAAGAGCATAATCCGAGATTAAACATGCCATTGAATAGTTTCAATGAATCTCAAAAGGAAACCTACCTTTATGAAATTTGCAATTAGATTACGGCATCCCTCTTCTAAGTTGTAAATTTTATAGTTGGATCAAACTCGTTTTTCTTATCTAACTTTAACTATTTCTACTAAGAGAGAGAAAATGTCTGCTCCTACCGATGCTTCTGGTTCCTCCTCCTCTACCCACAACTTCTCCCTGTTGGGCATCTGCTCAAAGGTGATATTGGACGGCTCCAACTACAACGACTGGATGCGTAACATCAAGATGGCCCTTCGTTATGAAGACAAGGAGTATGTCCTTGAAAAGGAGCTAGTTGAAATTGACCAATAGAAAGCCACTGCTGATGAATTAGCCGCCTACAGGCAACATGAAAAGGATGCAACAAAAGTTGCTTGCATCATGGTTGCCACTATGACCCCTGAATTGCAAAGATTCTATGAGGATTACTGGCCATACGAGATGAACAAGGACCTTATGGAAAAGTACCATAAGCGAGCTCGTCAAGAAAAGTACGACATAGTAAAGTCCCTCATATCAAGCAAGATGAAGGAAGGGGAATCTGTTAGCGCCCACGTGCAAAGAATGCAACGCTACGTGGATCAACTTCTGAGGTTGGGTGTGCACTTTGATGAGGAATTGGCTATTGATATAGTCCTGAACTCCTTACCAAGTTGTTATGATCAGTTCATCTTGACCTATCATTTGAACAACACTGAGACCACATTGGCTCAGTTGCACAACCTCCTGAGAACAGCTGAAACAGGAATGAAGGGAAAGAGTGTTGCCACTGCTCCTGCTAATACTCCCGTTCTAGCCATTGGTCAAGGAAAGGGGAAGAAGAGGAAAGGTCCTCCAAAACAAAACTGGAAGGGAAAGTCTCATATAAAATCCAGTTCTGATGTTGCCCCTGTCTCTGATCCTAAAGAGGCCACTTGCTTCTATTGCAACGAAAAGGGGCATTGGAAACGAAGCTGCCCAAAGTATCTGCAAGATCTTAAGGATGGCAAAGTGAAACCATCTTCTGCAGGTACATACACTATTTTATCTAAGAACTCATTATCTTCTAATTCTTGGGTCCTTGATACAGGATGTGGATTCCACATTTACTCTGTTTTGTAGGGACTAAGAAAAAGTGAGGATGTGGAGCATGGTAGAATGAACTTGATCATGGGGAATAGGCGATCTTCACCTGTCACCAAGATTGGAGTTTATAGTCTAGTGCTTAGTAATGGTTTTAGTTTGGATTTATTGAATTGTTGCTACTCGTCAGAAATGACACGAAACATTATCTCTTTTCATGCATTGTTCAAACAAGGTTTTAGATATTCTTTCAATGATGAGAATGGTTCTATTTCTGCTTATAAAAATGGTGTTTTTTATTTTGAAGCTTTACCTTGTAATGGTGTGTATGAAACTGTGATGTGTGTAGACAATTTAGGCAATGGTGTATTTCAAATTGATTCGTCTAATGGTATAGACAAAGCATGTTTGTGGCATTGCCGTCTTGGACACATTAACAAGAAACGCATGGAACAACTCCAAAAGGATGGGGTGTTGGAATCATTTGACCTAAGGCCAGATGAGACATGCGAATCTTGTCTTTTGGGTAAGATGACAAAATCGCCTTTCACTGGATCTTGTGAAAGAGGTGAAGGTTTGTTGGATCTCATACACACAGACGTGTGTGGGCCCTTCAGATCATCCACAAGGGATGCTAATCAATTCTATTTAACTTTTACTGATGATTATAGCAGATATGGTTATATCTACTTAATCAAGCATAAGTCGGAAACCTTTGAAAAGTTCAAAGAGTTTAAGCAAGAAGTCGAGAATCAATTAGGCAGGAAGATAAAGATGCTCCGTTTAGATAGAGGCGGAGAGTATCTTAGTATCGAATTCCACGACTATCTCAAGGAATGTCGAATAGTTTCACAATTGACACCTCCTAGGACACCACAACTTAATGGTGTGGCTGAGAGACGCAATCGAACCTTGTTGGACATGGTTAGTTCCATGATGAGTCGAGCTTCACTTCCAATCTCATTCTGGGGGTATGCCTTAGAGACTGCCGCCCATATTCTTAATCTTGTCCCAACAAAGAAGGTTGCCAAAACACCTCACGAAATGTGGACAGGAAGAGTTCCGTCGTTAGCACATATTAAGGTTTGGGGTTGTGAAGCTTTCGTTAGACGAGAAACTCACGATAAAGCTTGAACCTCGTAGTGAGCGATGTAATTTCATCGGCTATCCACAGAAGTCCTTTGGATATTGTTCTACAGACCTAGTGAAAACGTGGTCTTTGTAGCACGAAGAGGAGTCTTTCGAGAGAGAGAGCTCATATGTAAAGAGGACAGTGGGAGCACCATTGACCTTGAAGAGATTCAAGAGTCAGGCGATGAAGGAACCTTTGAAACCACTAGGGTTCAACCAGAGGAAGAGATTCTAGTTGAACCGATTGACACTTCATTACCTCTTAGACGTTCTGGTAGAGTTAGCATGCGACCTGAGTTCTATGGTTTCCATATAACTACAGACGAGGACACGTTTATCAGTGATAATACACTGGTAAATTTGGATGAGCCAGCTAACTACAAGGAAGCCATGGCAGGCCCTGAGGCAGCAAAATGGAAAGAGGCAATGGACAGCGAGATCAAGTCCATATACGACAATCAAGTTTGGAATTTGATTGATCAACAATCTGGTCGGAAGACGGTTGGTTGTAAATGGATCTTCAAGAAGAAGACAGATATGCATGGTAATGTATGCACATTCAAAGCCCGACTGGTGGCGAAGGGATTTACTCAATACCCAGGGATTGACTATGATGAGACCTTCTCACCAGTGGCTAAGATAAAATCTATTAGGATAATGCTAGCCATAGCTGCGTTTCATGACTATGAAATTTGGCAGATGGATGTCAAAACCGCTTTCCTAAACGGGAAGTTGGCTGAAGATGTTTACATGAGTCAGCCAGAAGGTTTTGTAGATGCTAAGTTCCCCAATAGAGTGTGCAAGCTTGAAAAATCCATTTATGGATTAAAACAAGCGTCTCGCAGTTGGAATCTTTGCCTTGATGAGAAAATCAAAGAGTGTGGCTTCTCTAGAAGTGAAGATGAGTCATGTGTATATGTCAAAGCTAGTGGGAGTGTAGTCACCTTCCTGGTATTATATGTTGATGACATACTTCTTATAGGAAATGACATTCCAACCTTGCAAGATGTCAAGTCTTGGCTTGGAAAGTGTTTCGCTATGAAGGATCTAGGAGAGGCTGCATATATTCTGGGAATAAAGATTTTAAGGGATAGGAGTAAAAGGCTAATTGGACTGAATCAGAGTACGTACTTGGACAAAGTAATGAAACGATTCTGTATGGAGAACTCCAAGAAAGGAGATTTGCCCATCCAGAGTAATACCAAACTGAGTAAAAGTCAGAGCCCGAGTACAGATGAAGAGATAGCAGAAATGAGTAGAGTTCCATATGCTTCCGCCGTTGGATCTATCATGTATGCTATGACATGTACTCGTCCAGATGTGTCTTTTGCTTTGAGCATGGTCAGTCATTATCAGGGTAATCCAGGTAAAGCTCATTGGGTAGCGGTTAAGAATATTCTCAAGTATCTGCGAAGAACTAAGGACTGGGTCCTAGTACTTGGTGGCTGTGATACATTGAGAGTTACTGGGTATAGTGACGCCAGCTTTCAAACAGATAGGGATAATTTCCGTTCACAAACTGGCTGGATTTTTACCTTAAATGGGGGAGTAGTTACTTGGAAAAGTTCCAAGAAAGAGACAGTGGCTGATTCTACTTGTGAATCAGAGTACATAGCAGCAAGCGAAGCATCAAAGGAGGCAATTTGGCTGAAGAATTTCATCGGAGATCTTGGAGTCGTGCCGACCATCAAGGAGCCAGTGGAACTTTTCTGTGATAATGAAGGGGCGGTTGCCTTGACAAAGGATCTAAGGGACAATCGCCATTCAAGACATATCGACAGAAAGTACCATTTCATCAGACATAAGGTAGAAGAAGGGTACCTCGTTGTGAAGAGGATATCATCCGAAGAGAATCTTGCAGATCCATTCACAAAGGGTCTGAGTAGGATCCGACACCATCAGCATGCTAGAGGCATTGGTCTGAAGGATGATGTTATTTTTAGTAGTTAGGTTGAAACTTATTACAAAGTAAATGTAATTGACTTTTGGTGATTGAATAATGGAGAATTATTTATGAGTTTGTTTACTACCTTTTGTCAAAGGTTTGTTGTTATGTTTCATTTTTGCATGTTTTACTTCCCGAATGATTAGATTATTCAAAACTCCACAGTCGATCATACTTTTGGAAGTAAGTAGTGAATTAAGACTGTCATGAATGGAATTGTAGATTGTCTAAGGAGTGTTAGACATGGCAATGGCATTGCTGCAATATTCATGAGTACTTTGAAATAGAGATTAAAGTATTGGATTAACCCACGCTCAGAGAATTACTTCATGGAATTTATCACGAGTAATTCTGAGACGATAATATCTTATAATCTTTAAACGGAGATATATGAGTTGTGGTTTACAAGTCAGTTGTGCATTGATGATGCGTAAACGCATTGGTAACTCGATGTTATAAAACGTATTATTGTGCATGATTTGATGAGTAGATGGTGCAAGCATATAAGTTAAAGTTTATTCGTTCCTTTTGCCCTAACGGGAAAAGCGATATCTTTGGGCCCCTCGGTGATTTGATGTTGACTTATAGTGTCGGGCCCGGTCAGAACTGAATTGATGTGTTCGATTGGAAGTTCTAAAGTCATTACAAATTGGAAATCGGAAAACAAAGTACTGAACAATGAGATTGATTATATTCCATGTCTCATGTTCAAATGATATCTTGTAGAATGAAGGATTATATGATCTCTTATCTTAGGACACATAACTGTCTAGGTCAGAGTTCGACAGCGTTCGTTGGAAGCTACAATTTGCAGATCAATTAGGAAGTTACAATGGCAATAATAGTTATTAGACTTATTCAAGTGGGAGACTGTTGGATTAGGTGTCTAAGCCTATAACTATAATTGATAGCAGCACAGTCCTTTTGGGTTGCCCTCAAGACTCGACATATGGAGAATTAATAAAAAGGGAAAAGAAATAGTTTGTTAATTATTATGGTCTAATAATTAACTAGATAAAAACTATTTGGGAGGTTAATTAACAGTTTGTTAATTGAAAGGGATAAATAATAATTAATCAGTAGTTGGTTAAATTAGGAAATTATCTATCCCACATGGAAGATTTCGAAAATCCCTTAGGCATAAGGGAATTTCGAAATTTTGTATGTATCCCACATTGGTGGGATTACAAAGTAAGGAGATTATTCAAGGCTATAAATAAAGGCCTTAGGAATTCATTCCAATTCGCTCATTTGGCTTGAGTATTCGCCTCCTTCTTTCTCCATCCTTGTGGAAGAACTCCTTATAGTTCATCCCACCCTCAGTTTATATTCTTCTTCGAGTCCTTGGGTGTGATCCCATTAGAGGCACGATGCTTGTGGTGCTTGCTTCCTTGAAGTCAAGAAGGATTATTATAGTTGTTTACTATAACAACTAAGAGGTATGTAACCCTATCTGTCTTAGCAATTTATTTATTTATTTATTTTGATTGTTTGCTAGGGTTTATTATATGTTCATAGTTATAGGTTCAATAGTGAAAACATAGATCATGTTTTAGGTTGCATGCACCCTTAATTGTTTAAGTTTGCTTGTAGTGCCTGAAACCCATCAGTTATCACGACCAGGAGGCGGGATTACTATGAGATATCACCCATATTTGTGTTTTAGTTTGGTGATGATTATGACCGACCGTATAGGTGTTATCACGACCAGGAGGCGGAATTACTATGATCAAAACACCAATGTTTATGTTCTTGTTCTTGGTTTACTTGTTCTTGATAAACCAACATGGTGAAACCATTCCAACCCTTCTTTAAACATGACTAACTTAAAGCTTTCTTAAAACATGTTATTTTAAGGCTTCATACAAAATTTGAACTCATGATTCCCACTAGAACACCCAATCTCAACAAAACATGTTCAAGAACCTTAATCTTGCATTATTCTTAAAAGGCATATCTAAGTATTATGAATCATGAAACTAATTGAAGGCTTATGTTAAACATACCTTAAGTTGATCTATTTCAGAAGATGGGCTCCTAACTCCCTTTGAATCTTCAAAAATGCAAGCTAGAGTGTTCTTGAGGTTTTTTAGAGGTTTTAGGTTGATTTTAGGTGAATTAGCAAGGAAAAATAGATGAATTTATGGCCTATTTATAGCCAAACACTCCTAACCTGATGCTTACACATGGCATGATGACTAAGCATCAAATTTTGACACCTAAGGGTGGTGAACATGACACATGGCAAGTGAATATGACACTAAATCAACCAAAAAAATGACACTTGTCATGAGCTCCTCTTTTGCTTTTCAAACAAGCCTAGAACTTTCCCAAATGCCATCTTTAACCCTCAAACTTATATAAAAAATGCATCTAAGGTTTCTAAATATCCTAAGACTTTTTCTTATAATTATCTAAGCCTCAGGACACGCAAAATGATAAGATAAACTTAATTATTAATCTAAATGTTATTCCGATTTCGTCTATATTTCTTTCGATCAAATATCTTCGCAACCACGTATTCACCTATATCATCATGTGTATACATGTATCACTAATATAACTCATATATAACATTTATATAACTTGCAAACACGTATTTTATTACTATTTTAACCCGATAAACTCATAGTTTATCGTTATAACTTCAATTACACATTACTTAACATATTAACATGTTTATAGCATAAACACACACCTATAAATATATAAACACATATAAATTTATTACCTTAACTTTTGGGGTGTTACAACTCTCCCCTCCTTAAACAAGGTTTCATCCTCGAAACCTGTTCAGGCTTCAAACAACTCAGGATGAGATTTTCGCATCTCGTCCTCTGTTTCCCATGTAGACTCAGAACCCTTCTTGTGCATCCATTGCACCCTAATCATTGGAATGGTCTTATTCCTAAGCCGTTTCTCATATCGATCTATAATAGCAACGGGCCTTTCTACAAGTGACTGCGTGTTATCGATTTCTATCTAATCCAAGGGTATTATTTGCGACTCATCTACTACACACTTCCTTAAGTGTGATACATGAAATGTTGGGTGAATCCCAGACATTTCCTCAGGTAGGTCTAGTCGATAGGCAACTTCTCCTACACGTTCAGCAATTCTAAAAGGTCCTACGAACCTCGGGCCTAACTTGCCCCTCTTGCAAAAGCGAATAATACTCTTCTATGGAGACACTTTTAATAACATGAAGTCTCCTACTTGGAACTCTATAGGCCTCCTCCTCTTATCTGCATAAGACTTTTGTCGATCTTAAGCAGCCTTTAGTCGTGCCTTGATCGTATCAAGGTTTCGAGCCATGTTCTGAACCTCATCCTTGCTTCCTAGCTCTCGCTGGCCTACTTCACCCCAACACACTGGAGTTCTACATCTCCTGCCATACAACATTTCGAACGATGGCATACCTATGCTAGCATGATAAATATTGTTGTATGAGAACTCTGCCAGGTGTAGGTGACTATCCCAACTTCCTCCAAAGTCAATAATGCATGCACGCAACATATCTTCCAAAGTTTGTATCGTCCTCTCACTTTGTCCATCCGTCTGAGGATGATATGCGGTGCTAATATGCAATCTTGACTCCATTTGCTCATGGAATTTCTTCCAAACCCGCGAAGTGAACCGCGTATCCCTATCAGAAACAATAGTTACCGGCACTCCGTGTTGAGCAATAATCTCCTTTGTGAACAACGTAGCTAACTCTTCAGAAGAATGTGTTTCTTTTATAGGTAAGAAATGAGCACTCTTTGTTAGCCTGTCCACTACCACCCAGATGGTGTCATAACCTTTAGCTGTTTTGGGTAGCTTGGTTATGAAGTCCATCGTGATATGTTCCCACTTCCATTCGGGAATCTTCAAAGGTTGAAGCTTTCCATAAGGCTTTTGATGCTCAGCTTTAACCTTTGCGCAAGTCAATCACCTATTCACATATTACATGACATTAAACTTCATACCCGACCACCAATAGTCCCGTTTTAAGTCTTGGTACATCTTGGTTGCACCAGGATGAATTGAATAGCGTGACTTATGAGCTTCATCTAAGATCTTACCGCGAATCTCACCTAAAAGCGCTACCCACATTCGACCGTACCTAGTCTTAATTCCAAACTCATTTTATACTAAGCTTCCAACTTGTCCTACCATCCTTTCCTTCTTGACGTTCTCGTCCTTCAACGCCTCGTACTGATCTCTTCGAAGTTGGACCAGAAAATCAGGAGTAACGACTAAGTTATATGACTTCACCCTGATTGGAGGATGATCCTCCTTTCCACTCAAAGCATCGGCCACTATGTTGGCCTTACCTGTTTGATACATAATCTCACAGTCGTAATCCTTGATCAACTCTAACCATCTACGCTGCCTCATATTAAGATCCTTTTACTCGAAGAAGTACCTTAAACTCTTATGATCAGTGTAGAGGGTACACTTTACCCCGTACAAATAATGCCTCCATATCTTGAGAGCAAACACAATAGGCCGCCAACTCTAATTCGTGAGTTGAATAGTTTGTCTCATGAGGTTTTAGTTGCCTTGAGGTGTAGGCAATGACTTTGCCCCGCGGCATCAAAACACAACCTAAGCCTTGATAAGAAGCATCAGAGTTTACTACCAAATCATTAGACCCATCCGGTAGGGATAATACCGGTGCCTGAGTCATTCTGGCTTTTAACTCCTCAAACGCACTCTGCTGACTAGGTCCCCATAAGAACTTAGTGTCCTTCTTGATTAACTTAGTCAGTGGCGTTGCAATCCTTGCAAAGTCTTGAATAAACCTACGATAATAGCCGGTAAGACCTAAGAAACTACGAATCTCTGAAGGCGTCTTAGGTGGCTTCCAACTCATTACCGTCTCAATCTTTGCTGGATCTACAAGAATGCCATCCGCGTTTATCACATGACCGAGGAATTGGACTTCCTTAAGCCAAAACACACATTTCAAAAACTTGGCATATAGCTTTTCCTTCCTTAAGGTCTCTAGCACCTCCTTTAAATGCATCGCGTGATCCTGTTCGTTCCTGGAATAAATTAAAATGTCATCTATGAACACGATCATGAATCGGTCCATCATGGGTCGACATACTCTATTCATGAGGTTTATGAAAGCTGCAGGGGCATTAGTCAACCCAAATGACATAACCAGAAATTCATAATGACCATAACGCGTGCGAAAAGTTGTCTTCTCAATATCTTCGTCTCTAATCTTGAGCTGATGATAACCCGACCTTAGATCTATCTTAGACAACCAACTCGCTCCTTGTAGCTGGTCGAATAAATCGGCAATCCTAGGCAAATGATATCTATTCTTAATAGTCAGCTTATTTAGATCCCTATAGTCGATGCACATTCTCATACTTCCATCCTTCTTTTGGACAAAAAGCACTGGAGCACCCCAAGGTGAGATGCTTGGTCTAATAAACCCTTTGTCAAGCAAGTCTTCCAATTGTGACATCAACTCTTTCATCTCTGAGGGAGCTAACCTATAAGGTGTCTTTGCTATAGGTTGGGATCCTGGCACTAATTCGATCCTAAACTCTACCTCTCGATCGGGAGGGATTCCAGGTAGTTCTTCTGGAAACACGTCTGGAAATTGGCATACTACCGGCACATCTTTTAGCTCCTTAGTCTTCACCCTCAAATCGATAGCATAAGCAAAGTACGCCTTGCACCCTTGAATTATGAACTTATGCGCCTTGATCATTGAAATGAT
The DNA here is from genome assembly GCA_039602395.1 of Deinandra increscens subsp. villosa. Classification (NCBI taxonomy): domain Eukaryota; kingdom Viridiplantae; phylum Streptophyta; class Magnoliopsida; order Asterales; family Asteraceae; genus Deinandra; species Deinandra increscens. Next base: position 287,831 of record JBCNJP010000177.1, read on the forward strand.
CTTAACTGCTGAGCTATCACAATCTCCATAAATGGATATGGTTTTCCCAGTTGGCGCTCGAAGTTGAACCTTCTTTTGGTTACAAATAATCTGCACCTTCGTTCTCTACAAGCCAATCCATTCCTAACACAACATCGAAACCTCCTAACGCCATAGGGAATAACTTAATAGGTACTTTGTACCCTTCTAACTCTATTAAGCAGTTATCTACTACCTCGGTAATCCTAATACTTTTCCCTGAGGCAATCTCGACCTGGAATGGCCCTAACAGTTGGTCTATCAAAAAGCTCACAGAATTTATGCGAAACAAAACTCCTACTAGCACCAGAGTCAAATAACACGGAAGCAGGCACATTATTAGCGAGAAACGTACCTGAAACTACATCGGGTGTTATCTTGGCTTCGGTGGTAGTTAGGGTATAAGCTCTACCCTTCGCCTTTGGAGCCTCTTTCGCCTTAGGTGGTTCTAAATTCTTCACCATCTTGGGGCAGTTTGTCCTAATATGATCGGGGCTTTCACACTCGAAACACTTCCTTGGATCAGGACAACGATTGGCAAAGTGACCTTCCTTCCCGCACTTATAGTAGCAAGTTGTCACTGTCCTACACTCTCTATAGTGATTCTTATTACACTTGTTACACAAGGTCTTGCTGCCCTTTGATCCATTCTTTTGCTTTTTGCGGTGACCCCCGTCATTCTTCTTTGAACCTTCAGCCGTCTCCATCCACTTTCTCTTAGACTCCTCTGGTCTACCTCCTGCTCTGAACATCTCACTATAGAGATTTGAGCTTAGATTCAGTGTTGCCTTGAACGTTCGAGGCTCAATAGCCTTACTGAATTCCCTAACTCATCCAGGGAGGCCTTGGACGTATCGTTTCACCCTTTGAGCTTCAGGAGTGACTAACGCAGGCAACAATCTTACCATAGCATTGAACTTGGACGTATAATCCCAATGCGTCATGTTTCCAGCTTCGAGCAACAAGAAGTCCTTCTCCAACTGATCCAGCTCTCCCCTAGGGCAGAAATCTTCGAGGGGTAACTTTTTCAAGTCGTCCCACTTCATCGCGGCGATAGCTAAACTCCCTTCAGTCTGCCTAACCATTCCCCACTAGTGCAATGCTTCAGATATAAACGAGTGAGCGGCGTACTTCACTGCTTGATCTCTCTGCACCCACTAATCTCAATAACTGCTTCCATCTCATGAATCCATTCGAAGGTAGCTATTGTGTCCTTCTTGCCATCATACGAAGGGGGTTTGCAACCATAGATTGTCTTGAAAGAACATCCTCGACCTCCTTGTCCTTCCTCCATATCCCCTGAGTCGTTTCTATTCCTGTTGTTGTTTCCTCCACCCCAGTCCCGTTGGCTCCACCAACGCTTCTTTGGATTTGGGCTATTGCTTGCGCGACAATAGTCGCTACTTGTTCGCTAGTGAACATATTAGCTTCGACATTAGCTTCAGGCTCGGGATTCGCTCGCGTGGTTCTCCTAACTATTCTACCGTCGTTGTCATTTCCATGACTTCCTCTAGCCATTTCCTACATTAAAATGAGTGGCGTATTAGGATTTATGTGACGTAGAGTTTCCAAGTTTTAAATACATGATAAACAGATAAGCGCAGACGTCAATACGTTTATTTATATATAAAATCTTCAAAACTTAGCTACATCTATTCACATGCATCCTTTGTGTCCACATCCAAAGTTCCTACTTTCATTGATAACGTATCCTAGCATCAAATAAACTTATATAGTTAATACCAAATTGTAGTAGCTAATTGCAATTGGGTATTTTCCATACCCATATATCCTAAGTCCCGTCCATTATGTTCCTAATGCACGTTCTACCTATGGGCATAACTATCAATACTGGCATTTGTCTCATCTTACTTGGCTTTCCCAGAGTCCTAGTTTAAGTCTAGACACTACAATAGTATCTAAATCTCTTAAACCAAGGCTCTGATACCAACTTGTGATGCCCACTCCCAGACTTGGCCCTAGGAGCGGTCACGCATCGGATTTACTTATGAACACAAGGTACAACAAAGATAACTAAAGCAGTGGAAATAAAAACTTTTATTCATATGCCAAGCATTACATAGTAAGAGAGACAAATACAAAAGAGAAAAATATCTCCATGCTAGTCTTCGAAAATGTCTTCTCTTGATAGCTTGACATTGTCTTGATAGTGTACGCCCCCTAGTTCCTGCTCACATCTCAGCCTTCCCTTTTCGATCCGATGGTCCAGCCTCATCTGACATACATAACTTAACAAGTCAGCTTACGCTGGTGAGTTCTACGTTTTTGGAGAACTTTACCTTTTGAAGGCACTTAGGTCTGTCAAACACATTTCTGCAATTAGACAATCAAACACAAAGCATATAGCACATATATTCACATACCCTAATCGTGTGAATAGACTAACACTCTGTTGCTTTGTCATCCTTGTCTCACATTAAGAACGTATCCTAATGTTAAGTGCTATCTTAGGTAAATAGTGTTTCTATTCGCCTTACGAACACATCGTGTAGCAACGGTCCCTTTAGTTTTGACACTATATAGCCTTGACGCTTTCTGGATTTGACGCCGCTTAGCTTTGACGCTTGGTTTTGACACCATTGGGACAACACTATTTAACTTCTTGTTCCAGAAGCCCCTTACTCACCAATCTTTTCTCGATTACCATCCTTAATCTATTCTACTAGAAACATCGAAATGGCAATCTATCTTTCCTCTAATCATCACCATACAATCAATACATATAACAAGCAATTATAACAATTGAGAGTATTTTCAAAAAAAACGTTATGTATATCAGCCCAAAACGGTTTAAAGCATTTAAAGAATTTAAAAGAGGGCTCATAGGACCCACCTTAGGTTGCGACGTAGTTTCTTGCCTTATTCCTTCATGAAACTAACTTGCTTTAACGTGATGTCCCTAGCAAGACATCCTAGAGGTTACAAGCGGTCATTAAGGCTAACCCCTTTATCCTAAACCCAATCCCTTGTTGGTTTAACATCCATTTGTCTAAATAACCGTTTTGCCCCTTATGGGAAAAACTATTCTTTTAGTGATACTTATGAAGAGGTGCATTCCTATAAGTAAACGCTCACTCTGGGATTGCCCAGTAAAGCGTATGCCATGTCCTAATTGGGATTTATGCGACAACGTCACTATGCCAGAAACCCTAGTGTACAGGCGCCACCCTTCTATTCCGCACCAACTTCTAGATATCCGAGTAACTCGGTACAATTTAATACTTTATCAAAACCCATGTTTTAACTTATATATACATAGTACATATATATAATTATGTTCTTTTGTTGAATATCATTACCCTTGCCCAAGCCTTTATGCCCTTGATGAGTGATTCTCATGACCAACCGTATAGGCGTTATCACGACCAGGAGGCAGGATTACTATGAGATAACACCCATATTTTTGTTTTAGTTTGGTGATGATTATGACCGACCGTATAGGTGTTATCACGACTAGGAGGCGGAATTACTATGATCAAAACACCAATGTTTATGTTCTTGTTCTTGATAAACCAGCATGGTGAAACCATACCAACCCTTATTTAAACATGAACTAACTTAAAGCTTTCATAAAATATGTTATTCTAAGGCTTCATACCAAATTTCAACCCATTATTCCCACTAGAACTCCCAATCTCAACAAAACATGTTCAAGAACCTTAATCATGCATTATTCTTAAAAGGCATATCTAAGTGTTATGAATCATGAAACTAATTGAAGGCTTATGTTAAACATACCTTAAGTTGATCTATTTCAGAAGATGGGCTCCTAACTCCCTTTGAATCTTCAAAAATGAAAGCTAGAGTGTTCTTGGTGTTCTTGAGGTTTCTTAGGGGTTTTAGGTTGATTTTAGGTGAATTAGCAAGGAAAAATAGATGGATTTATGGCCTATTTATAGTCAGACACTCCTAACCTGATGCTTACACATGGTATGATGACTAAGAATCAATTTTGACACCTAAGGGTGGTGAACATGACACATGGCAAGTGAATATGACACCAAATCAACCAAAAAAAATGACACTTGTCATGAGCTCCTCTTTTGCTTTTCAAACAAGCCTAGAACTTTCCCAAATGCCATCTTTAACCCTAGAACTTATATAAAACATGCATCTAAGGTTACTAAATATCCTAAGACTTTTTCTTATAATCATCTAAGCCTGGGGACACGCAAGATGATAAGATAAACTTAATTATTTATCTAACTGTTATTCCGATTTCGCCTATATTTCTTTCTATCAAATATCTTCGCAACTACGTATTCACCTATATCATCATGTGTATACATGTATCACTAATATAACTCATATATAACATCTATATAACATGCAAACACGTATTTTATTACTATTTTAACCCGATAAACTCATAGTTTATCGTTATAACTTCAATTACACATTACTTAACATTTTAACATGTTTATAACATAAAAACACACCTATAAATATATAAACACATATAAATTTATTACCTTAACTTTTGGGGTGTTACACATCAGTTTAAAACTTGTACAAAGTCTAAATAATTATGGGATGCGTTGAAATTGAGATGTGAAGGCAGGGGCGGATTTAGTAGGTTGGCACCGGGTTCACGGGATTCCAGTGGATTTCGAATTTTTAGTATAAATTTATATAAGAAAGTAGGAGTGAATCCATATATAGATTGTGAGTGAATCCTACTAACGATTCTTTCCTCAGCTTAGCTGGTTCTGGGCGTCTTTTGTAACCTACAGGTCTAGAGTTCGACTCAGGCATCTACCTTCTTTTCTAATTTTTAATTTTAGTTTTTTAAAACAGTTTATGATTATGTTAGGGTTTCAAAACAACCTCTTACAGTTGCTCACCCAGACATTACGACTCATCATGCACTCACACCCCTGCTCGACTTCGACTCTCCCTTTCTGGTTCTCCTTCGGCGAAGTGGCGACCCTGTTACTCTGCCTAGGTTGAGTGCGGTGGGATAGCAGATTTCTTCTACAGAGAGGATCAGTGCCTTGGTTACGTTGCCTGCTCTGCCTTCAAGGTAATTAATTATTCCTCTGTATCGAATTAGGTTTCCGTTTTCCTTACTTCCAATATTAAAGTGGAATGTTATCAATGTATTAATCCCATTAAATTATGATACACCTTCTTATAAGATCATGAATTTTTTAATTCGATTTGATTTGTTTATTGATGGGACAGATTCGTTGCTTTCTTCTCTTCCATATGATCCGGACTAAAGGAAACCGATTTCATATTATAACCCGAGTAATAAAAAGAATGTTTTTCTAATTATTGTAGCGTATATTCGTATTATTATTGTGTTAACAACCCGACCCGACCCGACCCGACACGATCAAACCGAAAATTTTGACATTTAGTTATTAAAAATTCGACCGTCGTAAAATAAGTGAACCCAATAAAAAAATCCTGGATCCGCCCCTGTGTGATGGCAATAATCAATATACAAAAAGAGCAAGAAAAAGGTTCTCAACAAAGTGTTTGATAATTTCAGACATTCTCCTGATGAGGACATCACTGCTTTAGTATCAAGGTTTGCCCATTTGATAAGTGAGATGGAGATTGTGGATATAAAGAAGAAAGATGATGAATTGAAAGAAAAGATCTTGGAATCTTTGCAAGTAAATGGGAAAATTATGTTCTGGTGTAACTCATGATAAATAATTCTCAACACTGAAATTTCATGAACTAACAGGAAAGCTACAAGCCCGTGAGCTAGAGATGTTGACAACAAACAAATCCTCGGCACAATTACAAAATCCTGAGATTTACTATGTCAGAATGCTGCAAGTGTCAATGCAAAAGACAAAGCAAATGTTAGTTCATCACCCGCAATAGCTTTTCTAGCTGGAAACATGTTTACGGAAAACAATTCTTCACAAAATTATTTTGAAGGTTGTAATGTTACAATTCCAAGTCAAGCTAGTCAGAGTGCATTTTCTGCCAAAACATCTGACGATTATATGTCTCTATTTTCAGTTTGATTTCATCTTATTTTGAGGTTCTGACTGGAAGTGTGCCAACTGCAGATTTGATCGACAAAAATTATGATCAAATACATCCTCACAACCTGGAACAAATGGATCTTAACTGGCAGTTTGTGGTTCTAGTAAGAAGAGTGAAGAAGTTTCTAAGTAAAACGGGAAAGAAAGATTTTAATTCTGGTGGAAAAATATGTCTAGGCAAGTCCAAAGTGAAATGTTATAATTGTTCGAGTTTTGGACATTTTACCCATGAATACAAACAATCCAAGGGTGAGAATGGTAAAGAGTCTAAAGATTCAAGTAATAATTCAAACAAATCAGCACTGGTACTGAAGTTGACGAAGGTTATGATTGGGAAAGACATTTGGTATTCAATCAGCTTTTATTGCAACAATCACATCAGGTGATGAAAATTTAACTGATAGTGAATCTGATTCAAGTGGTTATGAATCAATGTGCGAATTTTGTTCTTTGAAAGACAAGCGTATTGCTGAGTTGGTTAAGAGAATGGTTCGTTGTTAGAAGAGTGCAAAAATGCAAAAGAAGAATTGGAGTTGTGTAAAAAGAATTTTGAAAGCATGTCTGCAACATATGAATATTTTGAAGTAAAATATGAAAGTCTTACAAGATACTTGTGTTAAAGCTGCTGAAAAGGAATTGAAATTTCAAAGTGAGAACGTATAATTGCTAACAAAAGTTTCAAAGATTACTGAGGAGAAAGTGGGTTATCAAAGGAAGTTGAAAAATGGAAGAAGGAGGCATAGGTAATTAATGAAGATTTCAATGATTTATTTGCTAAATCAAAGGCTAAGCTTGAAACACTTCAAAAGGATAATACTAATCTTACTGCTAAAGAGCTAAGTCATAAGCGGATAACACGAAGCTAATAGATGCAAAGACTGAGTTGCTACGAGAAATAAGCTTTTGAAGGCAAATGTTGAAATTCATAAGCATAACGAAGAAAAGATCATAAAGGAGTTGTTTGATGAGCTTGAGAACATGAGGTTACAAAAATCCAACAAAGTTTCAAGAAAGTTAATTGATACTGAGAAGGAGCTTGCTGAAGCCCAACATAAGATATCTGAATTGAAGATTAAAGTGATTGATGTCAACAGAAAGCTGAATAACATCACTAATTCACAATCTTTTTGTGTCAAGATGAGAATTTTTGAAGGTGTTTGATAAGGCTAATTTAAAGACTGCTCATCCTCGTGCAGTTATGACAGATTCTCTAAATGATTTAAAAGAAAAGGAAGAAGTTTTGGATTATTCAAAGTTTTCGGATCCAAAATTAGAAGAGAAAAAGAATCAGAAGTCAAAGAAATCTAAAAGGTCTGGCAAGAAAAGTGCAAATAAGGAATCAGAAGTTCCGAGGATGTCTAAATTTACATCTGGTTCTTCATCATCTGAACATGAAAAGTCAACTAACCTAGATGAGAAGATTATCACTCATTCAAATATTGATGAATCAATATTTTATGAACAAAAGAATATCAAAGATGTTAAAGCTGAGTTTTCAAGACATGCAAAGAAAGGTCTAAAGCAAGTTGGTTTAGGTTATCAAAAGTTGTATGCTGAGATTGATGAAATCAAGCTCAAACGTAAACATAAATTAAAGCAACTTGATATAAACCAGGTGAAGGAAGTTGTTTTTAATGCTAAAAAGGTTCAGGCAGAAAGGTTGTATAAACTAAAAGGATCTGAGCATATTTATTCAGATTTAGAGTTTCCACTTCATTGTGTCGAGGCTCAGAAGACTGCTTAAGTTTTTCTAGTGGAAGATGATCAGAACAAGAAGAGGAACTTCTCAAACTCACCTCAAGCTGGTCTGAAGTCTCCAAAATTGTGTTCTAGTGGATCAAATTCTACTCCACAAAGTCCTATATCTTAGAGGGTTCCTAATTATCATAGTAAAATCATGAAATTTCCTCTGATAAATAATATTTTTCTGGATGACATGCAGGCTATAAGGGACATGCATATGAAAAGGCGAACATGCTATCAGTGTCGACAAATAGGACATATTGTCCAGGATTGTCCTAAAGATCTTGATCATCCAGAGAATGTAAAGTCTGAAAAGGTTTACAGGAGTGAAAAGTACAAAAAAAAGTGGTCAGAAGACATCAAAATAGTCTTTTTGTGGTTGAAATGCTATTCCGCTATATCCTACATCATAATGGATTCAAAAGCTTCATTCTCAACATAATGATTTTTAAAAAATGATTGTTTTTTGCTGGTGTGTGTACGTTATTCAAGAAGACCTATTAGTAATTGAAGATTGCTGATAGTGAAGAATCTGCTTAACTTAAATTTCAAAGAATTCAGGTTTCAAACGGATTTTCAAATTCTCCAAGTTGAAAGGTATCCGTGTCGGTTGGTCAAATTTCTTTCTTTAATATTTTGTTTATCGTCTAGGGGGGAGATTTACTTTGAGGGGTAAGAAACTTAAAAAAACCCAAAAATAGTGTCTTTGTTTTTTAAAAATGAAAAATCTAAAAATAGAGTTTTTCATTTTAGGGGGAGAAAATAACAATGCAAAATTAAAAAAAATGAGAAATTGGTCATTGGAAAATGATGGTATATTAGCTTGCGTGTCTGACGCATGGATACAGTAGATGAAAAAGCCGTAAGACCATTGCTTGATGTGCTAGGTAGGCTGGCAAATCAGAAAGTATACAAATATCATATACATTAAATGTTATGCTTGACCTAGTGGATAATATCTTGACACATATTTCATGATATATTAAAAATTTGTGAAAAGTAAAATGACAAGTCACTGTGTATACATGTGTTTATTTTAAAAGATTTAAACTTGTTTGATTTTCTTTATTTTCTCAAATTATCGGACTATTTCTACATATATGTGAGTATCGACATGATAGTTGTTCATCTGAGGTTCTATTTTATTTTCTTTGGTGTCTCATTCAAATCATCGGACTTTCTCTGCGTGTCCACAAGACAGACCTAGTTGTTGTTGATTGAAAAACTTTAACTTACTTTAAATTTCTTATTTTGTTAAATCCGAGACCTTATCTGTGTATCGAAAGATTGACCTTAAGGTAGACGATTTAACATTCTTATTTCTCTTTGCATGGAACACATCTGACGATATCATGAATACAAGACACTATGTGAATTTCACAAGTGTAATCACATGAAAAATATGTGAAACATATCTGAATATGTCTGATAGCGTGGGGTTCATGGGTCAAAGCAAATTAATACTGCCTTAATATATCCAGATGTTATGAGTATTATTCTGCTAGAGTCAAAAATGGACAAACTATTTCGGCAATCAACATGGCTTATGTGCTTCAATTAGTTGAAATTGAAGTGTAGTTCAAAACGTTATAACCAATATTATCCCAAATAGTGATCTTTCTCAAACCAAACATAGAGTTTGATTCAGTATTGCAGTTCATATTTCATTTCAGAAAAATCTAAAAAGATTTTAGGAGTGTTTTGATATAAAGTTTGTAAAAGCCAAAAAAATTCTTATTTCTGCTTTGTTTTCGATCTGATAGACATGTGATATAATCAAAATTTCAAAATTTGTTTTTAAAATATCTTGGTTCTCCGAAGGAGATTTTTACCCAAAATTAAAATTATTTTGGTGAAAAAGGAAAACCGCACTTGTGTCTTCTGAAGCTGTAGGTTAAAGACATGACTCAAGAATGGTGAAAGGGAGAGTATGTTAGAAGCTACTGAAGAACTCCATTAACAAGTGGTTCAGTGATTTCGTCCTATTCCAGCCATGCCAGCTCTACTACAACTAAGTTCAAGTTTCATAGTTGATGATCAAGTATATGTCAAGGGGGATATATTGAAGATCAGCTTTTAAAGTTTGAAATTGAAAGAGTCAGAGTAGGACGTAGATACATCACACGTTAAGGGGGGTTTGTTAGTGGATAGTCCGTGTGTCGTATTATGTATCTTGTCATTACTATAATAGTTGCTAGAGTGTGTGTGTTGAGTTAATGTGTTTTGTGTGGGAGAATGAGTGGTGAATGACCACCGAATGAGGTTATTCGGTGGGCAAGTCATTTAGCGGGAGCTTAGCTATAAATAGCAAGCTCACTCTACGCATTCAAGACTTTTGGTCATTCGGTCTACATGTGTGTTATGTCATTCGGCGGTCTGTCAGCCAGTCTTATTCGGTGGTACGAAAATGAACACTTTATTTACTGTTTTGACTAATTCCAAGGTTGATACACTGAACAAAATCCAGGCCACACAATTACAGGTATCACCGCATTAGAGGCATGACGGACCAGGATCTCATTCACCTGACACACAGAACAATATATATGCATAAGTAAACCATTTAAAATCGCAGTTTGAAGTCCAAAAAGTTTAACAATGGTTTTGCAGAGTTACGGAAGCATAAAACTATAAATAAGTTTTAATTATCTTGCGCCCATGACGCCGCAAGTTTAGAAATGTTCATAACAAACAATGCAAGGTAATGAGATGAATCATGAACTCCTAACGTGCTCCTTAGCATGCCACCTAAGAGCTTGAGAAGAAACATGCTAAAGTGTGTCAACACAGGGTTGGTGAGTTCACAAAGTTTATGCAAAAGCAGATAAATAAACTTTTATCTAAAAAAAAATAAGTTAACCGGTTAGTCCCGATAGGACCTACCCCAAAAGTGGGATCAAATCCCGTTAAGTATTTTATATCTTGGATAGCTAGTCCATGATTATTGTAACACCATAGAATTCATGTCCCCATTACTAATAGATTTAAGCATTTGCTTTCTAGCCATGCTATATGCCAAGCATGACCTAAATTAGGATAACATAATACATGTTCCACTCCCTAACTGGCAAGGGGGCTAGAGCAACTAGCTCGGGCATGGTTTGTCAAGCGTAGTAGATCTACCTCATATTTCCCCATTATCAGTGATATTAATAATACACTATAAAAAGACTCCCTTGGCATGTTTTCATCTATGGTTTACAAAAATAGTATATAAAATAAAAGTTTGTGTTTATAAAGTATAAATGTTACCGCATGTCTTCTCCCCAAAAAGTTTAATAAGTTAAAGTGGGGATGTAATGTTAGAACACATCCATATGTAATAGTGTTCAAGCATAATTCTATGCCACATGGTGTCTCGTGTGTTGTATTTAAATAAGAGTGTAATTGTGAGTTTAGGGTTTAACGAACCCTGCCATGACCCAATGGTCCGTGAGCACCGAACCATTGGTATGCTGGTTGCTTGGTTTACCGGACAGTTTAACACTATAAATAGTGTTGACTTGTTAAGCTCTTTACGATTCTGAGTCATTTGGCCAGTTTCTGTGTGTGTATATATAGAGAGAGAGAGAACCAGAGCTTGTGTACATTGTATCTTTTGTGATTCAGTAAACAACAAGCTTATTTGCTTTCTTGTTCACTAGATAGATTGATTCAACCAGTGGTAAGATCCTCCCAGACCCTTACAAGTGGTATCAAAGCAATTCCAGGTTACTCTGCTGGTTTGAATTGGTCAAAGTTGCAAATTCTAGTGAGAGAAAGTGGGTTCTCTTTCAAATTTTTTAATTCTGAGTGTTTATGGTCTCAAAACTGATTTCTAATCATTTCTAGAGTGTTATTCTTGCTTATTGATGTGATTCACATTCAAATTCATCTAAAATCTTCAAAATCAGTATTTGAGTTTGGTTCACCGGTTGAATGTCACTGTTTGTCGGTTGAGTGTGTTGGTTCGCTCTTTGAATCTTCATTGTCGGTCCGCTGAATTTTGGTTCGCTGGTTGCATTTTGTCTTTGGTTCGCCCAGGAAATCTTCAACATCGGTTCGAAGCAGTTACTGGTTGATCCAGAGAAGTTACACCTAACCATTGGTCCGTTGATATTGGTTTTCCAGTAGACTTTTTGGTCCGTCTGACTTTTTGGTTTACAGGATTAGACGATTCGCTTATAATTTCGGTTCGCCAAGGGTTGTCGATTCGCTGAAACTTTATTCGCTTCGTTCAAAGAACATTGGTTCGAGAGTTGAATTTTATTGACTTCTTTGGTTTGCTGAGATTGTTTTCGGTTCGCAACTTTATAATTTGGTTCGTTGGCACAGTTTTCAGGAGAATTCAATATGTATGATTATCAAGGATTTGCTTCTATGCAAAACGCTATGCAAACATACATCAGTTATGATAATGAAAATGGAATAAACCAGAAAGTTCCCAAGTTACAACAACTGGAAGATTATCATAACTGGAAACAAAAATTCTCGGCATATATCAGTAAAAATGATATTGATATGTTGATTCCAATTAAACAAGATTGCAAATGTCTTGTTGATGCTGGAGGAGAAGTTAAAGAATTAAAAGATTTCACATCTGGTAAAAGAAAAAGTTATGAATTCGAAAAGAAAGCTTATGGTTATCTTACAATGGCATTATAAAAAGAGTTATTGCATAAATTTAATACATGTACAAAATCTAAAAAAATTATGGGATGCGTTAGCTGCAAGATGTGAAGAGAATGATCAGTATAAAAAGAGCAAACGAAAGGTGCTGAACAAAGAGTTTGACAACTTTCAACATTATGATGAAGAAAATATCACTGCTCTTGTATCCATGTTCTCACATCTGATCAGTGAATTGAAGGTGGTTGGCATAGATAAGACTGAGGAGGAATTAAAAGAGAAATTACTAGAGGCATTACCTGAGAAGTGGGAGAATTATGTTTTATTGATTAATCATGACAAATAATTCTCGACATTATTAAACAAGCATACTTCATGCTCGGGAAATGGAAATGATGAATGTAAACAAATCCACTGCTCAATTGCAAAATCAGAACTGTATCATGGTCAGAATTCGGCAAGTATCAATGCTAAATCTAAATCATTTGGTTATGATTCATCACCTTCAACATCATTTAATACTGGACTTGATTCAGGAAATTCTAAGAATTTAGGTTCTTCAAAAGGATGTAATTTTACTATTCCAAATTATTCAAAACAAACTACATTTTCTGCTAAGAAACCTGATGAACATCTGCCATTAATATCTGCTTTGTTATCTTCATATTATGGACTTCTAAATGGAGATTTCCAACTGCTAATCTAATTCAAGAGGATTTTGATCAGATAGATCCAGATACTCTTGAACAGATGGATCTTAGCTGACAACTTGCAATGTTAGCACAAAAAGCTAAGAGGTTTATAAAGAAAACAGGAGTAGAAAGCTTAAATCCAGATGGTATAATGGGAATAGACAAATCAAGAGTAAAATGTTTCAAATGTTCAAATTTTGGTCATTTTGCTCGTGAATGTGAAAACTCAGCGGGTGTTAAGTCAAATGCTAATGGAAATGCTTCTACATTGAAGTCTTCAACAAATGATTCAAATCCTAAGGCATTGGTTTCTCAAGTTGCTCAAGGATATGACTAGAGTCAAAAGTATCCTGATGAGTCTCATTTGTTTTGCAAATCTCAAGTTGATGATGCTATAATGGAAACTAGCTCTGAACTTGAATTCATTGAAGAATCACATCAAGCTTTCATGGAAAATATGGTTCAAGTTGAACAGAGTGATTCTGAATCCGAATCCAGTGGATACCTAAAAATTATGAATTGTTGAGTGATGAAACTAACAAGAAAGATGATGAGTTGAAAGAATTTAAGAAGAAGTTGGAAGCATTGAATCAAGGATCGTTATCTTAGAAAGATAAATCTAGTTACACATTTAAATGTCTTGAAGATGAGAATGTTGAGAAAGAATTAAAGTTTCATAATGAAATTGAGGAATTGAAGAAAACAATAGTCAAATTATCTGAAGTGAATTATGAGTTGACAAAAGAAGTTGAAAAATGGAAACAAGAAGCTAAAAAGACTGAAGCTGATTTCAATGATCTATTTGAGAAGTGAAAGATTAAAATTGATGTTCTTAATAATAATTTTCATGAACTCGCTGCTAAAGCAGTAGGTTATTAGAATGATAGTGTAAGACTTTTGGAAGATCAAAAGGAATTAGTTCACAGAATAATTTGCTGATTGAAAATATCGATATTCAGAAAAGAAATGAAGATAAACTTAGGAAATAATTATTTGATGAAATGGATTATTTGAGGTTGTCGAAATCTGAAACAAATCGTGTTGCTAAGAAGCTGATTGTAACAGAAAAAGAGTTGTCCTAAGCACAACGAAAGATTTCTGATCTGAAAATTAGACTCAATGATTCAGATCGTCAGCTAAACAATGTCACGAATTCACAGAATTTCAAAAGTTTCTTATGTAAGGATGTGATTTCAAGAAAGTGTTTAAAAAGACAGTTCCACCTCACTGCTATATTCAAAGAAGCTGTCAATGTTGTGAAGGAAAAGGTTAAGTTTTCTGAGTCAAAGTCTGAAAAAAAGATTTTTAAAGAAAAAGAAGGCAAAGAAGACAGGGAAGAAAGTTGAACATCTGAAATTCCTAAATTTTCAAAGTTTGTGTCTAGTTCATCGTCAACTGAAAATGAGAAATCGGTTACTAAACTGCGAAGATTATTCCGCATACAGATATTGATGAGACGATCTTCTATCAACAGAAAGATGTTCTCTATCAACAGAAAGATGTTGGTCAAGTGAAAGCTGAGTTTTCTCGTTTGGTGAAGAATGGGCATAAATCACATTTGATTCAGTTGAGAAGAACTGTGGAAAACAAGCTGGGTTAGGGTTTTCAAAGAAAGAAGTTGATGAGCGCAACGTCGACAAAATTTGAAGAAGCTTGATTTTCAGAAGGTTAAAAAGGATGTATTCAAAGCTGAAAAGTTCAACCTGAGAAATTTTAGAAGCTCAAGAGTTTGGAACAAATATTTTCTGACAAAGAACTTCCACTTCATTGTGTGAATGCTTAGAAAATAGCTAATGTTTTTGTGCAGCATAATGATTCAAAGAACAAGAAAGATGAATCTACTAGATTTTCTTTGGGTGGTTCCAATTTTTCTCCAAAAAGCCCAACATTCAAATGGGTACATGATCCTAGGCATCAGGTATTTGATTATTTTTATAATCATTTTGAAGCTAACATTTTTTTTGAAGCTTTGCAAAGGCAAAAAAGGACGAATGTAAACAATCGCTTGTGTTACCAATGTTATCACTAGGGACATATGGCACAAGATTGTCCAAACGTTGCTGCTTATATTCCAAGTAATGGAAAAGTTTAATTTGTTGGTAAATCTGCGAAACAAAGATTTATTGATGAACATGGCAAAGTATTTGATGAACTTCATCCTACTTTTTCAAACATCAAGGAAGATTTTTATTGCTAAATTTCAAAATGTTCCATTTGTAGGATGTACATCACATTCTACTGTGACCGGTTCATCAAATACTCATTTACCAAAGCAACATAGAAACCTATAATAGTAAGATGGGCAAACTACGTATATGTGCATCTAAGTGTGTGCTAAACTGACTCTAGGCATAGTTGGATTTAATGCAATCCTAAGTTCGCTATGACTGATGCGCTCTGATACCAATCTGTCAGACCCCCCAAAACCCACCCGCAAAACACCACGAACGAAGGTGCGAGCCGAACCAGAATCTGAGTCCTCAAACACTTCGAACATTCTATATGCTCGACTTAACATTTAAATCCAAGTTAGGATAGCAAAGTATCAGAAGATTTATCAGAGTTATAAAAGTCTTAAAGTTTTAGGGGAAGCATTACAACAAAGTTTTAACAAGTCTAATGTGAAAGCGACAACCATAGGAAAACAGTTTAAATAGTATCGTTTTGCCCAAGGCGACAAAAGTTATTATTGCAAATACAAACCATGTAGAATGACCATATAAATGATCCTAACGTGCTCCTAAGCAGCTCCTAAGGACTTGAGAAGAACATACTAAAAAGTGTCAACGCTAGGTTGGTGAGTCCACAAGTTTAAGTAGATAAATAACATTTATCAAAACAGTCCTTAACCAATTACCCTCAACGAGGCATAACCCAAGCAGGGACTCCACCCTGAAAAAAAAGATGACATTTATACCCGTGTGTAGCTAACTCATAAGATTTTCATAACACCATAGGGTTTCGTGACACCATTACTGACAGTTACTTTGCCTTCCAGTCATATGTTTTGCGAGTAATGACCGTGCTAGAGACAATATAATACCTGCACCGCCCCGGGCGGCCGAGTAGGGCTTGTCAAGCCCAGTAGATCTACCTTATAATTCCCCGTTATATATTATTCATGGTTCATCTTAGTGGAAGGACTTTCATCAAACGTTTCATCCATGGTTTATAAAATGTTGGTATAAATCATCAAGTTAAGTTTTAAAAAAAAGTTACCATATGTCTTCACCCCCCCCCCCCCCGAAAGCGTAAACAGTTAAAAAGTGGGGTATGAACGCACCTTAGGGTGCAAATAAGTATCCAAATAGTAAACACTGGATAGAGATGGTGAATTCCTCCTAGACTCTATGCATAACACGCAATCGTGTGAGTGTTGACTAAGTTTGACCAACCGTCCCGATAACGTGCGGACAATGGACAAGTGAACTCGAGTAAACGTTGGTGATTGAATTTAGGTTTACTATACTTAACCTAAGACGTATCACATAAACAAAACATCGTAATATGATAAACAGGACGTGTCATAATTACTTACGACATTATCCCGCGTATACAATGTACGATCGATGGGGCAAATGCACAAAGTCTTGTCTTACCCGCTGAGGTAGGAGATTTAGGACCTTTACACTCGTATAACGCATAACTAATTTGACTAATGACATGCAAACTCTTAATCAAGATATCTCATGATCATACACATGCATTTACATAGCTAGCCATTTTCCAATAAATATATATTTACCACATGTAGGCTAATTGCATGATAAAACATCATCATCATCTCATGTAAGTCACATAGATCACCAATTAACATATTTCAAGCCATGTCATAAGTTCCTAACAACATGCACGAATGCCATCTTGACCTAATAGACCATTTACACGATAACTTCACGTAAATAATTTTTATAAATTAATCCACATGCAATCCGACATCAAGTTGGAAACTTTACATACTATCATGCATCCATTAACCTAGATCAAGCAACTTCATAGTAGATGTAACACAAATCAAGTGCCTTTATTCAAGATCTAGCATGCATGACTATCGAAATTGAGTTTCCATCATATATCTCACTAAAGTTAGCAACTTTATTGCACAACAACCCTAGATCTATGATTATCAAGCAATTAGAACATAGATCTAGCATCAATCTTCAATATTTATGCACATGCAACCATTTTTTCCCATGCAAAACCCAAGATTTAGCATGTATCAACATAACTTGCACAAAAATCATACCTTTGATCTAAAGATGAAATCTTTATCATCATAAACACTAGATCTACTCCTGGTATCATCATATCATTACAAATCAGACAAGAAAATCAAGAACGAATGAATGTAGGGTGATTAAGGATGATATCGATCTTTGATTGTTGAAGAAAAGCAAGAAACTTGATAATATTTGAGTATGGAACGACCCAAGGTCGTGAAATGAGCTGATAAGAAGTTCTTGAGGTGCATAAATGAGGTGGTGGTGGCTAAATGTGTTTAAATAGTAGAAATTAGGGTTTCTGCTGGAAGGCAGCCTCCAAGCGTATGGCTTGGCGCTCTGGTGGCTTTAGGCGATACGCCTAGAGCTCCAGTCAAGCAACTTTTTTAGTTTTGTTGACTTTTCACGTTTTTTGATGTTTTGGCCACGATTTTAAATGATTTAGATTTTCCTCTATTCACCATTTGTTTTATCACATAGAATCCAATAAAATAAGTATCAACTTGCCATATAACAATTTATGATCATGCA
The DNA here is from genome assembly GCA_039602395.1 of Deinandra increscens subsp. villosa. Lineage (NCBI taxonomy): Eukaryota > Viridiplantae > Streptophyta > Magnoliopsida > Asterales > Asteraceae > Deinandra > Deinandra increscens. The sequence goes on from JBCNJP010000177.1 coordinate 305,672, forward strand.
ATTAAATTCACGTATCAGTTTGCAACTAATTCACAACACTTAGTAGTTTTCAGTTTATCACCAATATTTCAAAACTGCAACTTGTGTGTGCTGTTTGTGAAGTGTTTTAAGGCTACTAGACTCTTCTAATATCTTAATTGACATACTACGCCTATATATGCATCTCCTGGTTTGCCGTTTTTATCAGTCTTTATCCGTTTCTAAGGCTCGGGTTCCAGCCGAAGGGCCAGAATGTCACATCCTTCCCTCGTTAAAGAATTTTCGTCCCAAAAATTAAGATCGCAACCACGTTGCTAAGCGCGTAAGTTTCCCAAATTTAACTGTTGCAACTTTATTGCAAGTCATGAGAAATCAAGTTATTGCATTTTACTCAATAGTAAAATAACGTTTCACACTTTACTAAACAGTAAATATTAAAGTTTAATAATTTACTCAACAGTAAATGATAAAAGTTTTCCAATTCTCACAAAATATTTTCAGGTTTATCACGTAATTTTCAGATTATCACATAAGTTTTCGGATTGTCACATAAGTTTTCGGATTATCACATCATCCCCTCTTTTTAAAGAAATTCATCCCGAAATTTAAGAAGTAATCCCGTCCATCGGCACGGGCTGTCTAAAAAGGTTCAGATATTTTCTCATCATCTGGTCCTCGCATTCCCAGGTAAACTCTGGTCCACGCTTCGAGTCCCACTGAACTTTGTTAATCGGAATTTCACTTTGTTTGAGCTGTTTGGTTTCCCGATCCATTATCTCTACTGGCTCCTATACGAAACAAATTTGCTCATCAATCTCCAACTCCTCAAGTGGAACTATGAGCGTTCGTCCGATAGACATTTCCTCAGATTAGATACATGGAATACGTTATGCACGGAACTTAGCTCCACGGGAAGATTTAATCTCTAAGCGACTGGACCAATACATTCGACGATCTCTATTGGTCCAATGTATCTCGGATTTAGCTTTCCTTGTTTCCCGAAATGAATAACCCCTTTGTAATGCGAAACTTTTAAAAGAACACGATCCCCCTTCTGAAAATTCAATGGCTTTCTATGCTTATTGGCGTAACTTTTCTGTTTGTCACAAGTTGCTTCTAGGCGATTTTGGATTTGAACGATTCTCTCTATTGTCTCGTGAATAATTTCAGGACCAGTAAGCTGACTGTCACCCACCTCTGCCTAGCTGATTGGTGACCTACACTTACATCCATATAATGCCTTAAATGGTGGTGCTCCAATACTTGTGTGATAATTGTTGTTATAGGAAAACTCCAGCAACGGTAGGTGAGATTCCTAGCAGTTACCGAAACCTATCACACAACCTCTGAGCATGTACTTAAGTGTCGGGATAGTCCTCACACTCTGACCATCAGTCTAAGGATGATAAGCCGTACTCATGTCGAGCTGGGTTCCCAGTGCCTTCTGCAAGGACTTCCAAAACTGCGACATGAATCAAGTATCTCGATCAAATATAATAGATAAGGGAACACAGTGACATGAGACAACTTCCTTCATGTATATACGGGTCAGCTTATCCATCTTGTCAGTCTCTCGAATTGGCAAGGAATGAGCTGATATTGTCAATCGATCAACAATCACCCAGATCGTATCGCATTGACTTGGAGTCTTAGGAAATTTGGTTATGAAATCCAATGTTATGTTCTCCCATCTCCATACTGGAATCTTTGGTTGCTGCAGCAAACATGGCGGTTTCTAATACTCGATCTTGAACTTTGAACATGTCAAACACTTGCCCACAAAAGTGGCAATGTCAGCTTTCATCTTCGACCACCAATCAACAGCCTTCAAATCGTTGTACATCTTGTCCGAACCCGGATGTACAGAATACCCAGACTAATGAGCCTCGTCCGTAATTAGTTGCCTTAAGTTTCTGTGCTGAGGCACCCATAGCCTACTAGCAAAGTACCGAGCTCAATCTGACCAGATCTTAAACTGTTTGTCTAAGACACGCAAAGATTCAGATTCTAAGTTCTCTTCTTTTAATGCTTCAAGCTAACCTTTCCGAATGTGAATCTGGCGAACTTGAGTGAATTGTCATCTGTAGAGCACGAACATGCTTCGGCTTTCTCTCCTTTCGGCATAAAGCATCGGCTACTACATTAGCCTTAGCCGGATGATACTTGATAGCACATTCATAATCATTGAATAATTCCACCCATCTACGTTTCCTCATGTTTAGCTTTTTCTGGTCAAGATATGCTAAAGAATCTTGTGATCGGTGTAAATCGCACACTGGTTACCGTACAATTAATGTCTCCATATCTTGAACGCATGCAAAGGCTACAACTTCCAACTCCAAATCATGAGTCGTATAGTTCTTCTCGTTGCCCTGGAGTTGTGTTGATGCATACACGATAACCTTATCACGTTGCATGAGCACACATCCCATTCCTCGAATGGATGCAACACAATATACAATGAAATCGTTGGTTCCCTCTGGCAATGAAAGGATAGGTGCACTGCAAAGCTTTTCCTTCAAAAGTTGAAACGCTACATCCTACTTTGCATCCCATTTATACACTATGCCTTTATGCGTTAACGCTATCATAGGTAAAGTGATTGAGGAAAAACCCTCAATGAATCGCCTGAATAGCCCGCCAGACTGAGGAATTTGCGTACTTCGGTCGGCGTCTTTGGTACATGGCAACTCTTAATCGCCTCAATCTTCAACGAATCAACTTGAGTACCTGATTCATTTACGATATGACCCAGGAATTGCACATCCCGAATCCAAAACTCGCACTTCGAGTATTTAGCATACAACTGCTCTTTTCTCAACAAATCTAGAACGATACGAAGATGTTCGGTGCCATCTTCTCTCGTCCTAGAATCTATAGATGAGAATCTCGTCAATGAACACAATGGCGAACCGATCTAGATATGGCTTGCAGACCTGATTCATCAAGTCCATGAAAACATCAGACACATTGGTTAGCCCAAACGGCATACCCAAGAACTCATAATGACCATACCTGGTCCTAAAAGCTATTTTCACAACGTCTACCTCTCGAACGCGTAGTTGATGATACTCGGATTTCAAGTCAATCTTCGAATAATAACTCAAACATTGAAGCTGATCAAATAAATCGTTGATGCACGGAAGAGGATACAAATTTTTCATGGTAACCTTGTTCAACGCACGATAATCGATACAAATTCGAAAAGTACCGTCTTTCTTCTTGACAAACAAAAAAGGCGCGCTCCCCACGGAAATGAACGGGTTCTAATAAAACCTTTCTCTAGCAGATCCTGCAACTGAGCATACAGCTCTTGGAGTTTGCTTGGGGCTAATCGATAAGGTGCGCGAGAAATCGCCGATGCTCCTGGTGCTAAATCGATCTAAAATTTTATCTGCGTATGCAGAGGTAGATTTGGTTGATCTTCAATAAGTACGTCGGGAAAATCATGAACGAGAGGAATATCTTCCAAACGCGGTTCTTACTGGCTTATCGATGACATGAACTAAGATAGCTACGTGACCGTTTTGTAAGCATATCAGCACCTTAAGAATTGAAATGATCCCAACTACAGATCCACTTTGTTCTCCTCGAATTGTCAGAATTTCTCCATTCCGAAGAGAAATTCGAACCACTTTCTCCTGGTATACAATCTCAGCCTGATGCTTAGATAGCCAATCCATACCAATAATAACATCGAAGCTTCCATAGGTTGGTGGCAATAAATCTATGCTTATTTGATGACTAGATTAATCCAATATACAATTTCGGACAATACTATGGATTTCAACCAACTTCTCATTTGCGAGCCATATCGAATACTTAACCTCTAATGGGATTTCTATGGCATTAATGATTTTGCTAAATTTCTTCAAATAAAACTCCTATTGGCGACAGTATCAAACAATACGGATGCAGAATAGCCATTAATAGAAAACTTATCATTTACCACGTTAGCATCCTTCTGAGCTTTGCTCCAATCATGATTGCTTGCTCTTTACTGCTTTCCCCATTGCTTTCTCCTTTTTCAGCCTCCTCGTGCTTTCTGCTCCTGATTCCCTTCGCCTTAGGATATTTCTTCTTGAAGTTTCCCACTTTTCCGCATCGGTAGCATCCCGTCTGGGTTGTTGGCTTGCTTCGGTTGCCTTGTTTTGCCTCACAGTTTCTGCAATACTTTGACTTGTGCCCGCCTTTACAAAACTTGCGGCACTTCACACTGTCACAGTTTCCCTGGTGATGATACCCACACTTTCCACACTTGATTAATTTTCCCTGATATCCTTTAATAGGAACATTCAAGCAAAGACTATTACGACCTTTAACCTGGCAATGCATGGCCAAGTGTCCAATGTCCCCACACTTGTTACAAGTCACCTTACCACAACCTCCTCGATGGTTGTACTTACATTTGTGGCATTTTGGGTAGTCTCCTTGGTACCCACTAGTAAGATTACTCAAACCTTGACTGATTTGCCTCTTTTTGGAGTTACCATTCTCTGGAGTCTGACTTCGATTGACTTGATTTGCTTGGGTTAGCGTGGCGTAAGCAGCCACGCTTCGTCCGATGATAACTCCCATTTCCTCTGTTGATAGTGAGAAGGTACCATCCCATTCTCGACCATGTCCACCCATTTGTTCTTTATTTGTAGCATACAAAAATATTTAACATCCCGGTGTTTACCATTTGAGTATAGTACATATATCAAATGAAATACATAACACATAACAAATTTAACTACAACTTTAAATAAAATAAACCGCAACTGACTCGCAATTTCATTAAATTTCAAATCGAATTCAAATGTATACATGTCATAGGATAGATAAAGACTATAAATCTTTATACAATGCTTCATAAAAGCGTCTAAGGTAGATACTAGCTACTATTAGCGGATCCTAAAAGCAAATCAACTAATCCCCTCAACCAGAGATGACCGAACCGTCACTCTTTGCATCATCTTGGTCCATGGGTGCTGGAACTGGATCTGGCTCCAGGGCTGCAGGCTCCTCCTGCGGCTTTAGCTGCCTCCACTGCTGCTACCCGAGTTGTCAACTACTGAACCCTGAAGAGTAGCTTTTGAATGATATATCCCTGTGTGTCGATCATCACACTCTGAACAGAGAACGTCATCTGCAAGTCCTCATGATGTTGCGTTAGACTGGCCGGGCGCTCCTCACCCAGCCTCCACCATGCGATGGCACCATAAGTCGGTAGTCGACATCTGACGCGGTCTCGATGTGCTGAATGGTCGTCCACCAGCGCGGCTACTGCCCGCTCCATCACATAAGTAAGGTCGGTAGGGCTAGCGTAGTCCTCATCCATGCTGTGGTGCGAGCGATGGCAGGTGTAGGTACACGGTCGAATCTCACCATATCATCCACGTAAGCAGGGTATGTAGTCTAGTCCTATTGTCCATTTGTCTCTCTGAGATAGTTGGTGCAGACACCCTAGACTTTCCTAATGGCCATCTCCCTCTTCTCCCTGTGGGTGATGCTGGTGCTGACGAGTCTGACGACGCTGAATCTCTTAATACCATGCCTGCAATATAAACTTCATGTATATTACAAAGAGTACCTACTTCCTGAATAATTAACAGTTAATCCAAACAAGCACTACTGGAAGGTAGATGTGATGATGTGATAAGAATAGAGAGAAATAACAGTACCACAAATAGGTAATATAGTATATACGTATCAGAGTTATAAAAGTCTTAGAGTTTTAGCGGAAGCATTACAACAAAGTTATAACAAGTCTAATGCGAAAGCGACAACCACAGGAAAACAGTTTAAAAAGTATCTTTTCGCCCAAGGCGACAAAAGTTAATCCAAACAAGCACTACTGGAAGGTAGATGTGATAAGAATAGAGAGAAATAACAGTACCACAAATAGGTAATATAGTATATACGTATCAGAGTTATAAAAGTCTTAGAGTTTTACCGGAAGCATTACAACAAAGTTATAACAAGTCTAATGCAAAAAACAAACCATGCAGAATTACCATATGAATGATCCTAAAGTGCTCCTTAGCTGCTCCTAAGGACCTAAGAAGAACATACCAAAAAGTGTCAATGCTAGGTTGGTGAGTTCATAAGTTTAAGCAGATAAATAACATTTATCAAAACAGTCCGTTAACCAGTTACCCTTAACGAGGTGTAACCTAAGCAGGGACTCCACCCTGAAAAAAGCTGATATTTATACTCGTGGGTAGCTAACTCATAAGATTTTTATAACACCATAAGGTTTTGTGACACCATTACTGACAACTACTTTACCTTCCAGTCATACTGTTTGCGAGTAATGACCCTGCTAGAGACAATATAATACCGCCCCGCCCCCGGCGGTCGAGTAGCGCTTGTCAGGCCTAGTAGATCTACCTTATAATTCCCTGTTATAAATTTTTCATGGTTCACCTCAGTGGAAGGACTTTCAGCAAACGCTTCATCCATAATTTATAAAGTGTTGGTACGAATCATCAAGTTAAGTTATAAAACAAGTTACCGTATGTCTTCTCCCCCGAAAGCGTAAACAATTAAAATCTGGGGTACGAACACACCTTAGGGTGCATATAAGTATGCAAATAGTAAACACTGGATAGAGATGATGAATTCCTCCTAGACTCAACCTATGACACGCAATCATGTGAGTGTTGACTAAGTTTGACCAACCGTTCCGACAACGTGCGGACAACGGAGTAGTGAACTCGAGTACACATTGGTGATTGAATTTAGGTTTTGTATACTTAACCTAACACGTATGACACACACAACACATTGTACTAAGATAAACATAACGTGTCACAATTACTTGCGACATTATCCCATCAAGGTAGGAGATTTAGGACTTTTACACTCGTATAACTAATAACTAGTTTGACTTATGACATGCAAACACTTAATAAAGTAATCTCATGATCATACACATGCATATACATAGTTATTCATTTTCTAATAAATATATATTTACCACATGTAGGCTAATTCCATGATAAAACATCATAATCATCTCATGTAAGTCACATAGATCATCAATTAACATATTTCAAGCCATGTCATAAGTTCCCAACCACATGCACAAATGCCATCTTGACCAAATAGACCATTTACATGATAATTTCACGTAAATAATTCCTATAAACTAATCCACATGCAATCCGACATCAAGTTGGCAACTTTACAGACTATCATGCATCCATTAACCTAGATAAAGAAACTTCATAGTAGATATAACACTAATAAAGTGCCTTTATCCAAGATCTAGCATGCATGACTACCGAAACGAGTTTCCATCATAAATCTCACATAAAGTTAACAACTTTATTGCACAACAACCTAGATCTATGATTATCAAGCAATTAGAACATAGATCTAGCATCAATCTTCAATCTTTATGCACATGCAATCATGTTTTCCCATGCAAAACCCTAGATTTAGCATGCATCAACATAAGTTCCACAAAAATCATACCTTTGATCCAAATATGAAATCTTTATCATCATAAATACTAGATCTACTCATGGTATCACCATATCATTACAAATTAGACCTAGATCTAACATAAAGCTTAGATCTTGACATCTTTCAACCAAACAAACAAGATAAAACACATACCGAATTAATCTAGGGCAATTAAGGATGATATCGAGGCTTGATTCTTGAAGAAAAGCAAGAAAATTGATAATATTTGAGTATGGAATGACCCAAAGTTGTGAAATAAGTTAGTAAGACGTTCCTGAGGTGCAAAAATGAGCTGGTGGTGGCTAAATCTGTTTAAATATGAGAAATTATAGTTTTTGCTGGAAAGCAGCCGCCAAGCGTATCGCTTGTGGCTTTGGTGGCTCTAGGCGATACGTCTAGAGCTTTAGTTTGGCAGCCCTTTGACTTTTGTTGACTTTTCATGTTTTTCGATGTTTTGGTCACGATTTTAAATGATTTAGCTTTTCCTCTATTCACCACTTGTTTTATCACATCAAAACCATTTTAATTATGGTTCATCCTCATGTGATATACTGTCAAGTTGTCTACAATACCTCAGCCAAGGGCATATGGGATGCCCTTGAAAAAATCTTTGATGGGCGGGGGGGGGGGGGGGGACAAATGAAAAGAAACAAAAGAACTAAAGCTTTAAATGAATATGAATATTTTAAGTCGCTCTCAAGTGAGTCGCTTATCAATACATATAACCCCTGTGAAACTACTATAAACAATTTAAGGAAGTTCAACGTTTCTAAACTAATGAGGAGACATGCATAAAGTTTATCAAAAGTCTTCCTCATGAATGGAGAGGTCTAACAATGACTCTTCAATATACCTTGCACTTGGAAGAGAAAAGATTAAATGAACTCTATAGCATCTTAGATTTCTCAGGAGTCTAAGATTCTAGAAATCTCCAAGACAAAGGTAGATCCGTTGGCTCTTTATTCTGAAAAGAGGAAAATAATTATTAAACAAGAGCCATCCCACTCAAAACAAATAAAAGACCAGAGTGAGTTTGAAAGTGGATGTTCTGATGGTGAAACAAGACATAAATCACTAGAAAAATCACTTGCACTCTTGACCAGGCAATTTCGGAGATTCAATAAAAGAAATCCCTCCTGGTTAAATAAGAGGGTCTTCACAAAGGATGAAGACAACAAAAGACAACCCTCAGACTTCAATAAGCCTGAGGTCAACAAGTCTAAAACAAAATGCTTCAAATGGGAATCATAGGTCACTATGCCTCGGAGTGGAAGGGATAAAAGCTCAAAGACGCTGCTTATTGCAAGAAAGAATATGAGCAAGCCGTGCAAAGAGAGAAAGCATTAATGGATGAAGTAGAAAACTAGGATACATACTCATTCGACGAAGGAGATTGCCATGCAAATGAATGTTTTATGGCCAATCATAGATTTTATCTCTCCGACATCTCTAAACATCATAATAAGCACCAGGTAAGTACCTCTCACACCGATCTCGTTTATCAATTGAACAACATGCCATTAAACTACGAAATCTTCAAGAAAGTTCTGAAAGAAACAAAATTTTGAATGAAAATAAATTCAAAACTTTTGAGGAAGAAATGAACTCTCTCCCATCTTAAGTGCACCAACCTTATTATACTAAGGCAACTTGAGACTCATAATCTGAGTAACGAAGCAAAATTGATCATTATGAGACGGAACGTGCAACCTTATATCAAATATTGCACGTAGAAACCAAGAAGATAAATGGTTTCTTCAATGATCATGACCAACTTGAGGATATGACAAACATCCCAAGGCACCATGGTCAGGGAATTGGGTATATTCATGGAACTAAAGGCTCCAAGACCATCTTTGTAAAAAGTACTAGTCAAATATACCCATGGCAAGTGGACAAAGATCTCAAAATAAATGTCCAGTCACAGAAGTGTCAACCCAACTTCTCACGGGTTTTGACAAATCCAACAAATACTTATCAGAGTCAACAAACATGACAAGCTCATCAAGTCAAAACTTTGACCCATTTGGTGAACTTACCATATACAAACATTGCATGTGCAAAGAAATGATAAAATTGTTTGCAAAACATTAGAATTTGAATAATATAAACCCAAACAAAGCAAGCACATCCCTTAATATTTCTTCTAAACCAATGAAAATCAAAAAGAGGAAAGAAATTGAAAACTCGGGCAAAACTATAATGAAAATATCTAAAAGAAACCTAAAAGCAAGTGGGTCCCCAAAATCGTCTAACTTTTGTCTATTTTAAGGGAATAATTACCACGCTAAATAAATGACAAATTTCATTCTCTTTTGGTTCTTACAGATACACTACAGAAATTCTGAGATTATCTGTAAAAACTCTCCTCCAACCAACTCATTGGTTGAGGGGGAGTCGTTTATCTAATAAACTGAAACTCTTCTGTATTACAATAAAATTCTTTTCTAACCAATTCAATTATTAAAAGGGAGCAATTTTTTTATAAAAAAAGATCAAAATAAAAAAAAAGGGTAAAAACCTGATGTGTGTGTTTTTGGATACTAAAAAGTGGTAAATTTTGGGGCGAATTGGGGCAAATATATGTTAAAAATGTTAAAATGTCTACGTTCCTAATAAATATCATGAGTCGCAGGTAAAAAATGGCTTAACACGAAGAACGAGATGAGAAAACAGAGAAAAGTCAAAAAAGTCAAAGCCCGGGTCAACTGCTCAAGCACGGAAGTCAAGGGTTAAAAATGGTGAAAAGTGAACCCAAGCCGTGAGTTTCACCTCATGGCAGGCCCAAGCCGTAATGATGGCCTGACCTGATCATTGCCAAGAACAAGCCTATCACGGCTTATGTTGCTCTGACATAGAAACTCATGGCCATGAGTCTTCTTTCCCATCCGTGAGTTGCCTTGCACAAGCCCTGAAGACCTGATCACTGATCGTTACCAAGAACACAGAGACTCACGGTCTGTAGTCCAAGCCTAACTCTCACCTCACGGCCATGAGTCCCTGATCGATGTTGTGAGCTATTTTTGTATTTTTTTTAAAAATTCAACCCCTATAAATAGGAGGCTCATTTCCAGCAATCAACACACATTGGATTGTAGAAAAAAAGTCAGAGGAAGCCCTCATTGAAGCGTTTGAAGATTCGAAGCATTCGACGAGTCGAGAATAGTCGTTTTTCATCATTTTAAGCTTCAATTTGGTATTGTGTTTATTTTTAGTCATGCATTTCTGTTTGAATCTAATTTATTTATGTTTTAAACATTAATATTGTTGGCTACACTTAACGTATCGCTTAGGCGAGGTGAATCCAACCATGATTTGATCTTACATTTATATCTGTTTTTGTTTACATTTTGCGTTTATGACGTAAACGTTATGATTGATTGTTTTGGTTGATGAATTGTACTCCTATATTGAATCTAGTTAATCTCTGATCTTGTGGAACCCTAACCCTAGCTTGCAAAGCCATCTATCGTTAGGAGTCTATATCCTTGAATCTAGTTAATCTCTGATCTTGTGGAACCCTAACCCTAGCTTGCAAAGCCATCTATCGTTAGGAGTCTAATTTTTAAAACCAATTTTCAAAATAAAAAAAAAATCCAGCCTTGTTATTAATTGACAATTTTCCAACCAATCCGTATCCTTGAGGTTCGACATCTGGTATTTTCCAATATTGTGCTACGCACGATAGTATACTTGCCTTAGTGCTTAATGTAGTCCCTTGGTGGATATCCAGTTTATAAATTTAAATTTTGATAGTGTTAAACCGAGATTTCATCTTACTACTGCATGCTTTGATCAATTGTAGAAAACACGAATGTAAATAAGAGATTTTGTATTGATCACTTGAAGATACAAACAAGTTCTTTCTAGTTTCTCTCTCTAGAAAACACACACAGAAAATGTAGAATGACCCAGAGTGTTGACATTCATTCTAACATGAACCTATTTATAGTTAGTGACTAAACAGGCTGCGTACCAAATGATACGGGCGTACCATTTGGTCCGGTGCCAATGATATTTTCTCTAAAACTCATACTAAGACACGCTAACATAGATACAATACACGAGACACATCATAGCATAGATATATGCTCTAACAAACTCCCCCTTAACGTGTAGTGTATCTATTTTATAACAAAACTTCAGTCTTCAATCTTCAACATTGCTGCATCCGACCTTTGACTTGAAATCTTGTCAGAAATAAAGCTTGCATGGCTGGATCACTCTTGAATCATCTTTGATCTTCAAGATCCATTTGTGAAAGATATAACAAACTCCCCCTTTCACCATGCTTGAGTCTTGACACATATAACTTGCAATTTCAGAAGACAGAAACGCGGTTTCCTTTTCTTTTGAAAATTAATTTAATCTTGGCGCAAAACTTCTCTTCGAGAATCCAAGATATAGATTTGAAATTTGATTTCGTATCACATGTCGATCGGTCGAAAACAAATAAGAAATAAAATCTTTTTGACTTTTTGAAACTCTATATCAAAACACACCGAAAATATTTTTGATTTTTCTAAGATAATGCTAAAACACACCTAAAGTCTTTTTGGATTTTTTTCAGATATGAAATATAAATTGCAATACAGAATCAGACACTATTTTTGTCTTTTGTGAGAAAGATCACAACTTGGGATCATATTGATCATGACATGCTGAACTACACTTCAATTTTAATATCTGGATATGTTATTGTATTGATTATGTTTGCTTTGACCAGTGTACACCACAGTATCAAACATACTCAGATATGTATTTTTTCTTTTATATAACACTTTGTGATTTCACTTGTGACTTAATCACATAGTGATTGTATTCATGAATTAGTCAACTGTGTTCCATGTAGAAAGAAATAAGAACGTTAAATCGTCTACCTTAAGGTCGATCTTTAGATACGCAGATAAGGCCTCGGATTTAATAAAATAAGAAAATAAAACAAGTTCAAATTGTATAACCCAACAACAATCAGGTCGGTACTCCCGTACACGCAGAGAAAGTCCGATCGTTTGACAAAATAAAGAAAATCAAACAAGTTTAAATCTTTGCAAAATGAACACATGTATACACAGTGACTTCTCATTTTTCTTTTCCACATATCTTTTTCTTGATATCATGAGACACGCATCAAGATGTTGTCCACTTGGTCAAGCATTTAGTATTTAGTGTGTTTATCACATCTGAATACTTTCTGATTTAATGCCAAGCCTACCAAGCACATCGAACAATGATTTAATGCCGAGCCTACCAAGCAAAAAGAATCGAATACCTGATAGCAATGATCATGAACCCATTTGGATGTCGGGCTTTTTGGAGCATAATTTGAATCTCCAGAAGAAACCTTAGCAGTTTGTTTCTTCTTAGTCTTTGGAGCATCAGGAGATTTGATAAACACCTCAGCTATTTTCTGAGAATCCACACAGTGAAGTGGAAACTCCATATCAGAGAAGATTTGATCTGAACCTTTGACTTTATAAAATCGCTCCGGTTGAACTTTTTCAGCATGAAAAATCTCCTTCTTCACTTGCTTCATACCGATTTTCTTTAAATTTTGTTGCTGTTGAACCGTAGAAACATTCACTTTATACCATTCAGGTTCGGACAAGCCTTGGAGTTCGGCCGAGCCTTAAATGAACTTCAAGTTCGGACAAGCCTTGCAGTTCGGCCGACCGTAGTTTATATATATAGTTGTAGCTTTGTCTTTGTTGGTAGTTGTTTTTTTAGCGAACTTCTGAGAGTGTGTGTGTTCTTGTACTCTGATTCTCTTGTAATCGTGTTCATCGTCAATGAGAGATTGAGTATTGATATTTACACCGTTGTTTATATTCTCGTTTATACAATTGATGTCGAACTAAGCCGATCCGACGCTCCAGCGTTTTCAAGTGGTATCAGAGCTTTCTGGTATCGTTTGGTTCGATTTGATTCAATTATGTGTTTCAAAGTTCATTTTTCATCTTCATCTCTGAAAAATTACGTTCAAAACACCATGATTTACGTCACAATTCCTTGTTTCTGTCCGTTTTTGTTCATCTGATTGTTCTGAGCTCGTTTGTGTGTGTTTTTCTGTGAGATTCAAAAATTTCCGAAAAATTCTCGTTCGGCCGAACCTCTAGTTCGACGTAACTGCTCTGATTTCCAAGTTCGGAGTGATAACTGCTCCGATTTCCAAGATCGCTGCTCCGGTTTCCAAGCTCGGAGTAAAGTTCGGTCAGTTTTATTGTTCGTCGAGAGTTCGAAGCTCCGATTTCCAAGTTCGGTGAGATTTGAGCTTCGGTGAGAGTTCGGACATAGATCGGAGGTCTATCAGTGAGAGTTCGGAGGTTGTGTTTTGTTTCAGAAAAGTCTGAGTTCGGTGACAAGTTCAGAGGGCGTTCGGACGTGTAATTGAGTTCGGAGAAGGTTCAGAGCACGTTCGGAGGTTGTTACAAGTTCGGAGCAAGTTCGGAGCAAGTTCGGACAAATCAGTAATTTGAAATTTTCAAGATGTCGGATTATCAAGCGTTTGCTGCAATTCAGTCTTAGATGCAGACTTTATTGAACTACGACAGCGAAATTGGGACGACCCAGAAGGTTCCCAAACTTCTCAAGTTTGAAGATTATGCAAATTAGAAAAAAAGGGTTCGAAGCTTACATTGGAACGACCGATCCGGATTTATGGATTGCATTGGATGCACCATACGTGTATCCTGTTGGACACAACAATGTGCCCATAATGCAAAGAAACCTAGATCTTAATCAAAAGAACGATGTGAAGGCAACAAACAATACAAGATGAGTAAAAAGAACGTTCTGAACAAGGAATTTGATAATTTCAAACATTTTGATGGTGAAAGCGTTCCGGATTTGATTTCAAGATTTTGTCATTTGTTGTCTGAAATGGATAATGTTCAAATCAAGAAGGACGATGATGAGCTTAAGGAAAAATTACTTGAAGGTTTGCCATCAAAGTGGGAATCCTATGTGTTGATGATTATGAATGATAAAGAATATCCAGAACTGACGTTTGTGAAACTGTTGGGTAAGTTTCAAGCACGAGACTTAGAGATGAAAAATCTTAATACAACACCTGCAGAAGTCCAGAATCCTGATGTGTACTATGGTTCAAACGCGGCAACAATTTCGGGTAAATCGGGTAAGATGACAAGTTCTGCACCAGCTATGGCCTTTGTAGCTGGAAATTTACCTGGATATGTATCTAACTCAGGAAATGGAATGGGTTCGAATAGTTATGATCATAATTATAGTTCTGGAGGGTGTAACGTCTCAGTTCCCGCAAGTAATCTGATGAATACTAGTAAAATGGCCATGTCGGTTTCAACTACCGAAGACTATATGGCTCTTGTATATGCATTGGTATCATCATATTATGGGCTTATAACTGGGAATGTAAGTAATGCAAAACAGACTGAGGAGGATTATGATCAGGTTGATCCAGATAACTTGGAATTGATGGATATTAATTGGCAATTTGCCATGCTTGCAAGAAGGGTGAAGAGATTTTTAAAAAAAACTGGTAGAAAAGACCTGAATTCTGGAGGAAGAATTGGTTTTGACAAGTCAAAGGTGAGGTGTTATAATTGCTCAAACTTCGGACACTTCGCTCGGGAATGCACTCAACCTAAAAAGCAAGAATACCAAAAGTTTACTCCCAAGTCTAATGCTTCTGGAACCAACAATACATCAAATTCAGGGAGTTCTTCAAATTTTAAATCTACTTCTGAACATACAAAAGCCCTAGTGTCTCAAGAAGATAAAACCTATAACTGCGGTAATCAATTTGCTGATTCATCTGCATTGATTGTGACACATGTGCAGGATGAAGACACCATGACAGAATCTACTCAAGATGAAGATGAAATTCATGGCGAAGCAATTGATGGAGTTCAAGTTGGTGTCACTAATGAAGCAAGTGTATTGGATTCAAAGGATGATCATCAATTTGTTTCTAAAGAAAATTTTGCATTTATGCAAGCTTGTCTGAACAAGTTGAATCAGATGTTGTTCTCTTGTTAGAGAAACAAGTTCAAGTTCTAACTAAGGAGAAGGAAGCACTGATTCGTGAATGTGAAGCCGCGAAAGCTGAAGCACTTGATACAGCCAATGATTTTGAGAACTTATATCAAAAGAATCTTCCATTGAAGCAACAGTATGAGAGGGCTCAGCAAAAGGTTGTGGAGATTGCTGACAATATGATTGCACTACAAAAGGACATGCAGACATTGACTGATGAAAAAAAAAGTCTGAGGCAGGAGGTTGGTACATTAAAAAAGAAACAACATCATAGAATTGGTTGCTCCTTTGGCAGATTCTTCTAAGGTAGTTTCTTATCCTCCAATGTGTAAATCTTGTGATGATTTTGCTACCGCTAAGAGTACGCTCTTAGACGAAAAGACAAAACTCAATGATCTTTTGTCGGTAGCAAGAGCAGATAAGAATATTTATAAGGAAATATGGGAAGGAACCACTAAGGAGTTGTTGTCGGTTCATGAGCAGTTACGTTTACAAAATTTTGATTCTTCAAATCAATCTAAACTGCTTGTGTCCGTACAAAAGGACTTGGCTGATAGTAAAAAACTTGTTGCAGATCTAAAAATTGAGATTTTTGAACTAAAACAAAAGCTTGATTTTGTTCAAGTTTCATCATCATTTACCAACTTTCTTTACAAGTCTGAAAAGGAAACTAATTCTGGTAAATTGAGCCAAGTTCCCCCTCATGTCATTATAACTAATGGTCCTTCATCTGAGGAAAAAGTGGACGTTTCTTCTCATGACAAGCAGAGTAATCATCAATCAATTAATTCAAAATCTGACGAAACTTCAACCGAAAAATCTATCTTGGATTCTACGGTTGATGAACTGTTTTATGATGTCTTAAATTTTGATAAAATTGATGATCTCATATCTGAAACGGAAGCTGAATGTTCCAAACCCACTCTTACAAATGTTTCTAAGCCAGATTATCAAAATTTGATTTCAAAGCATGATTTTTCAAACATCAAATCTGAGCTGACAAAACTGAGTGAGTTTGAACAAAAAACAAATTACTAGAAGCAAGTCTGTTGAAGGTAAAAAGATCAAACAGGGTGGAGTTGGGTTTGTGCCTCCAGCCAAAACAAAATCTTTTGAACAAGGTTCTTCATCTAAGGTTTCAAAACCTGAAAAAGCCAAGGCAGGCGATCCCACTCCGAAACCCAAATTTGATACATCTGAAAATTAGGTGAATTATCGCTTAAAAGGTTCTGATAAGATTTATAACGATAAAGACTTTCCTTTTGATATGGTCAATCCCAATCTAATAGATCAAAACTTTTCGGAATCGTATGATCCTGCTTATGATCCTAAGGTGAGGAGTGTGCCCATTAAGGAGGGAAATGGAAGTATCAATGTAATGGACACACTTGTCTCTGATTCTGAATCTGGGTTAGTTAATAGGATGAAAAAGTCTGTTCAAAAGTCTGTAAACAAGAAACCAACAAAATCAACTTTTCAATCACCACCAAGAGTTTTTCACAAACAAATGAAACCAAATTTCAGAAAACCAAGTCCCTATGTCAAAAGGTCACAATTTTACAATGATGAAGGTTTTTATGATGATTTTGGTTGTGGACCAAATCAACCTATCGTTGGAAGGGGTCCAAAGTGGGTTGATCATGGTTGTCAAAATGATTTTGGTCCAAGATTTGGTGGGAGGAGAGACAGATTTCAGAAGTATGAGGATCAATTTTATTCTGGAAATTCATATGTTAGAAGTCAATTTATGTATTGTGATGATGTTCCAGAGAGGGTAATGGGTTATGATTCTGGAAGTAATGGTGATTCTAGAAATTATCGTGTGTCTAACCGAAAGAATTTGAAACCCAAGACACAAAAACAACAAAAACCTGTTGTTGAGTCCGATGTGGATGGTGAGACGATTGAGAAAGTTTTGATTGATAAACGAAAATGCTTTAAATGCAAAAATCGTGATCAGACATATCAGACTTGTCCACTGAAGAAGCCCAAATCTGACAAGTCTGATGTAGAACAATCTGATGAAATGTCTGAAGGATATCAGACTGAAACACCAGTTTCCAAAAAGAAAGTCAAATTTGTGGATTATAAGGGTAGAGTTCAGTTTTTTGATGAGTCATCTGAATTTCTAAAACATAAAACTGAAAAGAATTCAAAAAATGATTCTAGAAAACTTAAATCAATTCTTAAAAACTCTACTGTTAGATCCAAAGGCTCTTCAAGTGATGCATGGAAACCTAAGGGTTCTTCCATAGCTGGTGATGATTTTGTGGAAGATGACGGTCGACCCAAAGCTTCTAGCTTGGGTACATCCCGAAACTAATCTTCTGTTTTAATTTATGCAGGGATCTTCACGACAACTCATGAACAATATTTGGGTTATTGATAGCGGAGCATCTCGACACATGACAGGTGATATCTCTTTGTTGCATGATGTGAAGTACTTCGACGGAGGTAAAGTTACATTTGCTGGAAACAAGGGAGGTCAAGTCACCCGTATTGGTAAATTGTCTAACGGTGCAGTCACATTCGAGAAGGTTGAATATGTCAAAGAATTGGAGTATAATCTTTTTAGTGTCTCCCAGATCTGTGACAAGCAATACACAACTGCTTTCACGGGGAGTGAATGTGTGATACTGAAGCCTGAATACAAGATTCCAGACAAATTTGTTGTAATGCGAGCACCTCGATTCTCAAATTTGTATATGCTCGACATGAATTCAGCCAACGCAACTGTTCCGGGTCAATGTTTCTTATCAAAAGCTTCAGAGAGAGATTCTATTCTATGGCACCGTCGCATAGGTCACATCCATTATCGCAAGATGAACGAGTTGGTGCATAGGAATCTTGTTGAAGGAGTTCCGAAACAACAATTTGTATTCAATGATGTGTGTGTGAGTTGCAAGAAGGGAAAGCAAAAGAGAAAATCACATCCACAGAAGAAGTATCATTCTATAGAAGTCTCGTGGGAATTACTTCACATGGATCTATTTGGTCCTGTGAATCGTCAAAGTATTTCTGGGAATTGGTATTGTCTTGTGGTAACCGATGAATATTAAAGATACTCATGGGTTAATTTTCTGGTCTCTAAGGATGAAACTTCAAGAATTCTTCTCAACTTGATTACTACTCTCGAGTCATTATATAAGTTGAAGGTACGAAGAATTCGTAGTGACAATGGCACAGAATTTAAGAATTCCACCATGAGGACGTTTTGTATGGAGAAAGGAATTGTACACGAATTTAGTACACCATACACACCTCAGCAAAACGGTGTGGCAGAAAGAAAGAATTGTACAATTATTGAAACGGCACCAACAATGTTGGCTGACGCTCAATTACCGGTTCCTTTCTGGACGGAAGCAGTCAACATGGCTTGTTATGTGCTTAACCGAGTGCTTACGGTTAAACGGTTGGGAAAGACATGTTATGAACTTCTCAAAAATCATAAGCCGAATCTTAGTTATTTGGAGCCGTTTAGGTGTCCATGTACCGTGTTAAAGTCTGCGGGCAAGTTTGATGAAAAAGTTTTTGAAGGCTTGTTTGTTGGTTACTCACATCTGAAGAAACGAGTATTCAATAAGCAGACTGGTACTGTGGAAGAATTTCTTCATGTGGATTTTCAATCCTATACTTTACCACCCAAAGGTGTTGGACCGGACTGGATGTTCGATTATAAATCTCTTTTGGAAAATCTTGAATCGACACCAGCGATGTCTGATGATCAGCTTACTCGTGTGTTTTCTTCAAAACGATACTCCGGTTCTGAATATTCAAACTCTGCCGACTCAGGAAGTGCCTGTTGCTGATAATTACTTGACGGAAACATCAAATGATTCGAAAATTGGGGCTGATGATATGTCTTCTGATGACGATAATGAGTTTCATGAAGCTGTGTCACATCAGGTTGAGATTCTTGTTCAACAAACTGATCCACAAGTTGAAGCGACTACAAATGATGCTGCTGTTAATTTAACTGAGAACGTGGTGGTTGAGGAAGATCATGTTCCTGATATGGCTGAAACGGTCATTGTTCCAATTAATCAGACACTCTGGATAAACACCATTCATCCGCAAGACAATATTATTGGTGATTTAAGTGAAGGAGTGCACACGAGACATCAAATTGAGAGCAGTGCATTATTAACGATTTTGGAATCTGGAATTCAGGACGAAGCGTTTCATTCATGTTTTCTATCCCATATCGAGCCTAAAGATGTTAAGGAAGCTTTACTTGATGGTTCGTGGGTGGAAGCAATGCAAGAGGAGTTACTACAATTTCAAAAATTGGGAGTGTGGCACCTTGAAGATTTACCAGCTGGAAGCAAAGAACCGTGCGGCACACGGTGGGTTTATAAATGCAAACGGCATGATCGCGGAGTAATAGTCCGTAACAAAGCACGTTTGGTTGTTCAAGGCTTTTCACAAGAAGAGGGAGTTGACTTTAACGAGGTGTATGCATCGGTTGCCAGAATCGAAGCTATACGATTCTTTTTTGCATATGCTGCACATCGTGGATTCAAGGTCTTCCAGATGGATGTTAAGAATGCGTTTCTGTACGGCAAAGTCAAGGAAGAAGTGTTTGTCAATCAACCTCCGGGATTCTACGATCCTGATTATTCGGAGAAGGTATATAAGCTGGACAAGGCGCTTTATGGTCTTCATCAGGCTCCTCGAGCTTGGTATGAGACGTTGTCCACTTATTTACTCGACAATGGATTTAAGCGCGGGTTGGTTGATTTAACATTATTTTGTCAGAAAACGGGGGAGGATCTGCTATTGGTACAAATTTATGTGGATGATATCATTTTTGGTAGTTCAAACGAACAATTATCAAAGGATTTCGAGAAATTGATGCAAACTAGGTTCGAGATGAGTTCAATGGGGGAAATGTCGTTCTTCTTAGGCTTACAAGTTCAGCAATCTGACAAAGGAATATTCATTCATCAAACGAAGTATGTGTACGATGTCCTGAGTCGATTCAAAGTGGAAGATGTTCGCATTCCTGGAACTCCAATTCAGCTGTCGCATGGCCTTTGTCCTGACGAAGAGGGTGAAACAGTAGATGTCACTCGGTATAGGGCAATGATAGGTTCATTGATGTACCTTACAGCTAGTCGACCTGATATTATGTTTGATGTATGTTTGTGTGCGAGGTACCAAGCAGCACCTCGGGTTTCTCATATGGACGCAGTCAAAAGGATTCTAGCTTATCTAAAGGGTAATTCAGATCTCGGGATCTGGTATCCTCATGATGATAAGTTTGATCTGTCGGCCTATACGGATTCAGACTATGGCGGTTGCAAGATCAACTTTAAGTCAACCACGACCGGATGTCAGTTTCTAGGCGACCGGTTAGTATCATGGCAGTGTAAGAAGCAGACTTCCGTTGCTACATCCACGGCTGAAGCTGAATATATAGCATTTGCAAGTTGTTGTTCTCAGGTTTTATGGATACAACAACAGATGCGGGATTACGGTTTGAAGTTTCTTACTACTCCCATATATATAGATAACTCGGTTGCCATATGCATAACTAAAAACCCCGTTCACCACTCTAAAACAAAACATATTGACATCCAATATCACTTTATACGTGATTATTTTGAGAAACACTTGATTGATCTGCAAAAGATCCATACTGATTTTCAAAAAGCGGATCTTTTTACGAAAGCTTTTGACAAAACCCGCTTTCGTTATCTTTTGCAAATCAACGGCATACAAAAGTTACCTGTTGAGTAACTTTCGGTTGATCATTTTCCTTTTTTACTTTTGTTGTCTGTTTTTCTTTTCTTGTTAGCAAAATCCAAAAATAGAGTGTTTTGTATTTTATGTGGAGAAAATTAGAAAATATAAAAAAATGGAAAAATGCAAAAAGCATAAAAAAAAAAGAAAAATAAAAAATTTGAGAAATTGATCCGACCAAGCGAGAAGTGATATACATCGGCGTGTGTTATCAACCAGGGATAAAGTAAAAATGAAAAGCTGTAGGTACTTGTTTGGTTAGTTAAATGCGTAAGGACAAATCTGATATATGCTAGTATGATATAAACATAAAAATCTGTTTGATTAATTGTAAGGCACATCATGACGGATGCTGTGTGATCTCGGCATTAAATAAAATGAAAAAGCAAACACAGAATAAGAGATGTTCTGGTGTATGCATGCTTTCATTTTGCAAAGATTTAAAGTTGTTTGATTTTCTTTATTTTGTCAAACGATCGGCTTTTCTCTGCGTATCGAAAGATCGACTTGATTAGTGTTCGTTTGACTTTCTGCTTTATTTTCTTTGGTGTTTCGTATAACTCATCGGACTTTCTCTGCATGTGCGGGAGCACCGACCTGATTGTTGTTGGGTTATACAATTTTTGCTTTATTTTCAATTTCTTATTTTCCTAAACAATCGGACTTTCTCTGCGTGCCTAGCGGCCGACCTGATTGTTGTTTGTTTAGGGTTCTGCTTTAATTTTGCATGAAACATCATGGACGATAAATCTCGATGGAAATTAAATTCTGTGAAAAATACAAAAATAGAATAAGCCAGATTACCGGTATTTTTTATTGTGTGGGCTATCATATTATCAATGCATGCTAAATCATATCTTAACATATCAGAAAGCTATAAAAAATTCATCTGCCCAAACTGAAATAAACTGAAAAGTTGTATTTGCTACCAACTTGACTTACATGCTGATTAAAAATAAAATTGAAGTGTGTCTGATGCACATTAGCCGATATGATCTCGCGTCTAGATCTTTCTCGCAAAAACATTTAAGTTATATTAGTTTTAATTCAGTAATTTTATTTCATTTCTGTTTGGTTTGTTGATTGAATATATGAAAATCTCAAAAAGATTTTAGGCATGTTTTAGCATAATTTTGTAAAAATCCAAAAAGATTTTTGGTGTGTTTGAATATTTTACTAAAATAAAAAAGATTTTGATTCTGCTTTATTTTTTATCAACCGTTAGTGAAAAATTCCAAAATTATGCCGGAGACAACCAAACGGACTAGATTTCAGAAACCTCATCATTGAATTGAACGAAGTTTGAGGAAAATTGATAAATTTTAAACTTTCGGGGTTCAATTTGAAGATTCATCAAAATCAGGGGTTAATTTGAAAATTTTTGAAATCTCCAAACCTGGAGTTCGGAGGGTCCGAAGCTCACTATCGGACAAGGTTTGGAGAGGTCAAATGTGAAGTTCGGTGTAACTGTTGGTCCGAACGTGGAGTTCGGAGGACGTTCGGAGGTCCGAACGTCTTGGGTAATAAATACTCCAAACTTGGAGTTCGGAGCTCACTTGTCACTATTTTCTCCAAACTTACACCGAACGGCTGCCCAAATTTCCAACTTTCGATTTAGTGTTTATTTGACGGTTTTGAGACTTATTCTAGGTAGGAAATGTGATTCCGAGTACACTGGTAGTCTTAGATTCAATTTTCGTCCATTGTTTGTGGGATTATTGTCCGAAACATCGTTCGGACTGTAACCAGTTCCTAAATCTGAATTTTAACTATCTAAATCTTGTTTTTAACAGCTAAAAGTGGTTCCTATGTGCTTGTAATAAAAAACTGACCAAGGGTGTTAATTCTTTTGGTCTAATTTGGTCATTTTCACTGATTTTAGAATTCAAATTTGTCAGAGTTCGGAGACTCCAAACATGGGGTTCGGTGGAGGCTCGGACAGAGTTCGGCCGATTGATATTTTTGATCAAAAAGATGTTTGTTTATGAAAACGACAATGATTTGACAAAATTGGTGATTATATCTGTTAATAACATGGAATTTCATGAATGTTTTATCTTATATGTTTTCAGATATGGCCAACGACTTGAAAATCGGTGATAAACACAACATTTGTGCACATATTGGTGTTGCAAGAGGAAAGCTTGAAAAAATTGGAGGATCCGGGATCTATGACTTTCTGAGACGATCCAGAATTCACTATGCTATCACTCAACAATGTGATGTATATCGTGATATTATTCTAGAGTTCTGGAGTACAGCATGGACAATTTCTGATATTCCAATCAGAATTGTTGCCATTATTTAGGATCGAGAAGTTGAAGTTACTGAAGCTGATATTCGTCGAGTGTTACAATTGGAAACTGATACAATAACAGCACCAATAGAATTTTCTCATGAAGATAACGTGGCGTTTTTTGAAGCGAATCTGGTATACAATTGGAAACTGATACAAATCGTCGATGAGCGTTCCGTATAAATATTTGGCTCACGTATTGTTGGTATGCCTGGGGCATAGAATATCTGGACATGATGAAGTTCAACAGATAATGCTTTCCTTGATGAATGCTTTGGTGACGAATCGACCATACAATGTTGCTGGGTTGATCTTTCATTATATGAGAGATAACCTTACTCAAGGACAAAAGAAAGCAGCCATTTACCCAAGATTTCTCCAGATGATGCTCAATGACCGGTATCCTGATTTAGTAAAGCTTTAAGCACAAAAAATGGAACTGAAGCATATGACTAAGGCGAGTGTGGGTACGTTAGTGTCTTATCAGAAAAAGGCACCAGAATTCCAGCCAAAATTGAAGCGTCTAATTGGTCATTTGGCCAATGTTAATTATGTGGCTCCAGCACAGGGTGCACCTCATCATGCCAATGGTAGTGATTCAGAGGAATTAGATTACAGTTGGATTGAAGAACAAAATCAGATTCCATAGCAAGGTCGGGTGAAAAGATCTAAAAGACAAGTTCCAGTGGTACAAGAACAAGTGAATCAAGCACCTGAACCAGTTGTTTCTCAACCGTCAGTATCTAAACCGGTGGTCTCAGCACAGGAAGTTCCTGTAGCTGTCAGTGTGACTGAGACACCTACGGTTAACACCCTGGAGGATAAATCTGAAGATGATGAAGAGTTTTTGAATGTCGGAGCTGACTCTGAAGACTAGTCGGACACAAACAATCCGTTTGTGCGAGTCTTGATCAATTCTAAGTATGTGAAGCTCTGGAAAGGTAGCGATGAACATTTCGCGTACCGGAATAGCCAGAACAAAAGCAACGATCGATACAAGGATCGTGTGTATGATCTTGTAGCTTTGTCAGAATCCGATGAAGATTACAATCCTACAGCCGATTAAGTTCAAGGAAAAGGAAAACAGAAAGCTGTTGGTTCTTCTTCTGTTACTCCATCAAAAAGGAGGAAGAAGTCGGTCACGGGTGGAAGGGGTAAGAAGAAGAGAGGGTTACAATTTATCTTACAACCTTGTTCCGGTGTGTCTTCTTCGTCTGTTCCTTCTATGTCTCTGCCGGAAGTATCTACGACTGTTCAGACTTCAGTGTCTGATGTTCAGGCTGACTTTTTGCAAGATTTGATGAATGCCAACAGATCAACAACTTTTAGCACAACACCTTCAGCAAGTGCTCGTGCGCAGTTTGTAAATCAGCCAATGGGTTCAATTCCCACGACTCCAGTGTTTTCTACAGCCACAACTTTAACACAATCAACACCTGAAGTAAAATTCAATTTTGAACAAGGTTCAGTGTCATTTTCTCAAGCTAGTATTCTTCAGAGCGCTTTATCCGATCAACAGCCTCAAATTGATGCCTTGAAGCTAAGACTGAGGAGCAAGACAAGCTGACTACTGTGCTACAAACAAGCAATGATGAATTGAGGGCAGATCGAGTCAGACTCGGAGCAAGTTACTTCTTGAGATGGATGAGCAAATACAATTCTTGATGAAGAAGTTTAAAGCTCAGGGGGGAGATTGGAGACAGCTCGGGTTGTAATGAAGATCCGATGCGTTATCTGAACGATGATCTCGATCAAGATGATTCACATGGGAATGTTGGTGGAGGATCAGGCCCGACCGGAACCACTGGTTTGGGTGCTGGGACATCTATTTCTCAAGGAAAAGATTCTCAAGAAGCAATGCTGATCACATCAATCCCATCAAACAAAGCGGCAACGAGTCTGGATGAATTTGAGCAGATATTGCAGACGCTAGAAGAGGGTGAATTTGTTGGTGATTTGACGGCCGAACAATTGCAAGCTGTTTTTGATCTGAACGATGAAGATTTGAAAAAGGCTTCTGAATCAGCACCAAGGAAATATGAATCTGATGATCCAGAGTCTGATGAAGACGAAGAAGGTATTTTTGATGAGGAGGTTGAGATAGAGGATATCACTGAAGAAGAGTATCCAGATCTATACTCTAACTTCAACCACAATCAGTCTGGTGATGATTTCGAGGTGTTTCCTAAGGAGAAATATGCTGAAGCTGATGAAAGAATTAAGAAGAAGGAGGTAGAAAAAACTGAAGACCCGGTGGTTAAGGAGGCGACGGAACAGAAACAACGTTGTGCATTTGATGAATACATGAAAAAGTTTCATGCCAACTATGTTCTGCCTCCAAAGCCAATCAAACAAAGATCGTATATCAAATTTAAGGATCAAGCGTCAGGTGATATTATTCGCTGGATGTATTTCTGACAGTTTGAAATGCTATGGGATTAAACGCCAACACAGGATCCAGTATTTCAAATGTGCTAGGGATTTTAATAGCTTGCCAGTTTGGGATGTTTGTGAATTGACTCAAAAGCCTTTGTGCAATTATGGCAATGATTGGAAGGGTCTACATATCAAGAATCTTATTGAGAAAGAATGTCGTGAAGGATTTCAATTGCTGGATCCTCGGAAACCCAAAAGGTGTCGATCTCGAACCACGATTCATGCAAGAACTGGAAAGAAGCTGATAATCCTGATTTTTAAGAAGAAGCCAGATGTGATGAAAAAGATTCCTCTAATGAAGATGGAGCTTGATTTCATCAAGAAGTTGAGATGGTGGTATTATAATGAGAAAACAGGTGAAACTGTGATTGTGCTGAAGGAAAATAACAGAGTTATGAAGATCTACGATCTAATGTGGCTGATCAATCTTTCAAAGGCTGATATAGATGTGCTTTATCACAATCCAATCTTATATCATCCTGATTACATGGAGCAGGCGCTGAAGTTCCAGAGGGTGATAAGGATTTGCTTTGCATTTAACATCTATGCCGGGAATAATCATGAGTTGGTAAGGAACAGAGATGAAGTTGCAGATGTTCAAGGCTGATAAAGAACGGTCCAGCTGTTTCCAAGGGGGAGTTTGTTGATATATGATGTGGCAAGGAGCTAGATCAGACAAAGTTTCAAAGACATGAAGATTTCAACTTAAGTTTTGGTGGCCGAACTCTGGCCGAACCCTAGCCGAGCCTTGGCCGAACTTCAGGTTCGGATAAGCCTTAGAGTTCGGCCGGCCGTAGTTTATATATATATATTTGTAGCTTTGTCTTTGTTAGTAGTTGTTGTTTGAGCGAACTTCTGAAAGTCTGTGTGTTCTTGTACTCTGATTCTCTTGTAATCATGTTCATCGTTAATGAGAGATTGAGTATTGATATTTACACCGTTGTTTACATTCTCGTTTATACAATTGATGTCGAACTAAGCAGATCCGACGCTCCAGCGTTTTCAATGAACAATTGCAATCCGATCAACAACTGATGCATTATTTTAGGTAAATATGTAATTTGTTCTAAATAATTAATATCATAAGGAATTAAGATAAAAAATATTAGGTCAATTTCGGGTCAATTGGGTCAATTAGATGTGTTTAGGAGAAACGAGGGTCAGTTGGGATCAATGATAGCCCAGTAAGGTGTGTTTAGGGGAAACGAGAATGAGTTGGGACCAATGATTGCTCCGTAAGTTGTGTTTAGGACAAATGATGGCTCAATAAGGTGTGTTTAGGTGCAATGAGGGTCAGTTGGGACCAATGATGGCCCAATAAGGTGTGTATATAACCAATAAGGTGTACATAGGACCAATAAGGTGTGTTTAGGGGAAACGAGGGTCGGTTGGGACCAATGAGTCCCAATAAGGTGTGTATATAACCAATAAGGTGTGTTTAGGGGAAATGAGGGTCAGTTGGGACCAATGGTGCCCTAATAAGGTGCATATATATATATATATATATATATATATATATATATATATATATATATATATAACCGATAATTATATATATAACTGATAATGTATATATTATAACAAAACAAAGGCATTTTGCTTTCTTTTTAGTTTTTCAGGTTTGACAAGGCCAAAATATCAAGAGGAAGCAGAAAAGCGGCAAAAATATGAAGAAAACTACTAACCTTGAGAAAAACAAATCCTTGGGCACGGCCCGTGCCAACCTTTAACACGCCCCGTGCCCTATCCAGAAGTCTCCAAGAAGCCCCTCCGACAAACACGCCCCTGCGCCTCTGGTGATACGCCCCATGATAACCATCCTGACAGGCACGACCCCTAGTTACTACATGACACTGCCCCCTGACAAGCATGGCCTCGTGTTACTACATGCCACTGCCCCCTGACAAGCACGACCCGTGCTCTTGCAAAGTATGGCCCGTGTCAAAGTCCGATCTTGCCTATAAAAGGATAGCCATGTTCCTCATTTCAACTCACTTAGAGCTTCGTCTCACTTAGAGCTTCTCCCCCACTTCTTTAGAATAGACTTTTGTTTTCTATAGCCACTTGGCATTTTTTTAATCTTTAGTATGTCTATGTCTGTAAGAACATTAACCAATTAAAGTAATTGAATGTATTTTGTCTATGAAATCTTCCTTTACATTCTGGAAAATCTATAAGCTATGACTAGATAACCTCTTAAACTTGATTGGAAGAAAACGACCTTTAATAAGTTTTCAAGTTGTCTTTATAAAAAATTGGTTCAAGGTGTGTCTAGTGACTTTATGAAAACCCTTTCCTTTGAATGTTTATTATTGATTTTTGAAGCAAACGTGCTCCACGTATCACTAACCGTTTAAGGAGTCAAAATCTCATCAATCGGACCTGTGACACCTGGTTGGGGGATGATGCATGATCATTCGGGTGACCCTCGCTCCATGTGCGGGCAGATAGTATTTGGATGGAAATGGGGGTTGGTAATATTTTGTCACTTCACGGAAGCCGAGATGGTACGTGTTTATGAACTTGGATCTGGTTACGCCAGACCTGCATGTGCAAGAGCGGTGCATGAAAGAGACGGACCTTAGTCCCTCAAAAAGATAATTTTCAAAATAAAATAATCTGGCGCAGGGTTGTCCCCTGTTGGTTCATGACGACATGTCGAGTATGGTGTGTTGACCCAAAAGGGGGCCCCATAACTAAATGGCATTATACCACTATATTTGTTTATTTGCGGCATAGTTCCCCAGGGTTCATACTCCTCGCAGACGATCACCTAGGAAAGTAGTGATACTAGATTTGAGGCTGAGATGCGGTCTAGTTGCCTGCCAATAAACAATCTTGACCCAAAGTTATAAATAAACAACTTGTCTACTTGTTATTGGTAATATTTCTCCAATCAATATTGACTGCGACAAAACCCAGTTTATCTTTATATATATATATATATATATATATATATATATATATATATATATATTATTTTCCTTTCTCTAAACTAAAAGAAATATTTGGTTAGAAACAAAGGTGAAGTATTGGAAGTTTTCGTTTTCCATTGTGTCCTTAAATGATCTAGATTCATCTTACCACTACTATACCGCTCCACGATGGGTGCACTTGCCAATGAATGTGGTGAAATAGTAGTAGATTAAGTAAATCGAGTTTTTTAATTTAAAGGCTTAAATTCTAAAAAGATGTCACAAATACTGTAATATTTTATACACACCACCGTACACACCAAGCTTTTTGGCACCGTTGTCGGGGACACAAACGAAGATTTAAAAAATAAAATCCGCGTTAACGGCCTAACCACTATTTTCTTTTGTTCTTTTTATCTTATTTTGTTAATCTATAGATATATCTAATAGAATAGAAAAACCAACCTTTCAATTCTTTGATCACCCACCTACACTGCACCTTTTGAAGAATCTGTCAGGCCAACAACATTCATCTCAGGAACAGGAAGGGTCCTTGGGAAATAAGCGGACGAGCAAGGAAGAAAGATGAAATCAACATAAGGCCAGGGGAGTTGTTTTCATTTTTATGAAAACCCTCGGCCCAGGTAAGTGTCTTGATGAGAATCACCTTGTTGTGATGATCCAAAAAGATTTAATATAAAATATCAGAAATCTCCCGTCTGATAGCACAAACAGGAGATGAATCAGGACAAGTCACTGAAATTAATCTGACAAGGTAATAAACCAGGTTTGTGACCTGAAAAATAAACCAAAATATTTAGTTAAAACTTTAAAGGTTTTTAGTTAAGTTTAAAAATCTTGCATGTTTATCACTAAAGAAACTCGGTAATCGACACCTGGAATGAGGTAATTTTAAAATACAAATTTAATAATTATTCTTTAAGATTACTCGTTGATTTTTTTTCTTAGAGAACTATTATTAAAATAAAATGGTTAAGTGACTTAGACACGTGCTGTGCCAAACTTCGGCACGCCCCGTGCCAATCGCGCAGAACCGAAAGGTAAAGGGACAACACGCCCCTTCTTACCTCATTTTGCACGGGTCGTGTTGAAGGACTTCACTAGGCGATTTTTACCCTACAACCGTGAAATCCACACCCAACAACATCAATCTACCATGTAAGTGCTTAAAATCTTGATTTTAGCCTTTAAATTCTAGATTAGGTTAGTGTTCTTTCCCAATTTGGGGCTAAACCCGAATTTGAAAATTTTACCCAAAATGGTTGGAATATGTTGCTTAGATACGTGTAATAAGTGTCAATGTATCATCCTTTGTAGATAATTGGTGTGAAAACACCCGAAATTTGTGAGTTTTTGATGATTTTTTCTAAGAACACTCATTTGGAAAAACTTAGATTTAGGAAAAATGAGTTGTGACATGGAAAACCGTCAACGGGGTTCTCTAAATCGCCTAATTCCGCACCTAACCATATAAATTTTTTTAATTTTGGCGATAGTTGGATTTTGGGTCAAAACAGACCTGTTTGCAGGATTAACACGGGTCGTGCCCTAGTTTAACACACCCTGTGCTCGACGACTTGAACATGGGTCGTGCTTAGCCAAACCACATGTCGTGTTAACCCCACTGACCATCAAAAATTTACATTTTTTCCCATAATTTTCACTAATGTCATCGTATTTCTCATTTCAGGGCCGACTGGACCACCTTCCATAGCAGAAATGAATGAACAGCCTACAAACGCCTACCAAAACTCATTCCTCGAAATGAGGAGGGAGCTATGACTCTATGCACCAACACCTTAGCTACTTTGTACCAGCTAGAACGATATCTAGAGTTTGTTTCAGCCTCGATGCGAAGGACATTTAACCTCTATTAGATGCAGAGGGTGCGGGAGTACACCAATGAGTTCCTAGCCTCGTTCTAGTTTGACGAGGAGGTCATGGATACTGCAACGGATGGGGCTGTTAGTTTTTGGTTGGAAGGAACTGGTACACTCGCTCTTTGGGGCAGTTTATGGTGGACATTGGTATTTATTGGCAGGGTGAACTGAGTCACTGCATGGCTCTCTTTACTACTTCCCGGGCGAGGAGATCCATTTTGACCCGCACTATGGGGTCACTCGCCAGGCATTCTAGGATGATATAGGAGAGGGACCTTATAACCCCAACCGCATGAAGAACACCAAACTGAGGGATCCACTTCACCGCTATATCCACCGTTGTTTCAGCAAATTTGTGTTCCATAGGGGACAATCAGGAGGGGTTGTCAACATGAAGGACTCGCTGGCTTTGTACTGTTTCACGACCGGGGAGACACTCAACCTCCCCCACATCTATTGTGTAGCCAGCTCCTTCATGTAGCCACTGCTGACACTCGATGCCCACTGTTGTTTGGAGGATTCATTCATCAGATTTACAGAGCTTAAGAGGTTGAGATCCCGATAGAGTTGGAGAGGTTCGCCATCACCCAGCCCGCCGACATGCTTTACCAGCAGAGGCATGGATCTGATCGCTGATTATCTTGTGCTTGGACCACGGATGAAGGATGGGGAGGGACGGATATAGGATCCCTTACTAGTCAACCCGATGGATGATGTTGATGATGCAGGTCACCGGTATCTCCTCCGATCCACCAGCACCAGCACCAGGAAGAGCCCTTCCACCAGCAGAAGCATGCCCCCGGATTCCCCATAATGATGAACCTCTACCAGTCCCTACAGGAGACACACGCTTCGGTCCAAACTGTTCACGAATGCACTCGCCACATGCAGACCAACATCTTCGGACTGTAGCAGGACATCACGTACCTCCGTCAGAGCTTTCATGAGAGGTATGGTGACCCGGTACAGGCTTCCCTGGGACAAGGAGGACATGGTAGCTCGGCATGTGACGATGATGAACAGAGACCTAGGTATGACTCTGACTTGACTCGCACGTTGATGTTTCCGTGCAAAGACATTTTAACATTTGGTTTGATACAATTTATTTTATGTTTGTTTTTTTATTTTTAGTGTGTGTTTGTATGGATGATGACACACGTAGTAGTAGTTCTTTTCTTTTCTTTTAATGTGTGGTTGAATAAGCAGCGTAGAAAACAGGTACATGGCATAGCACTACAACTGATTGGACCGGAAGGTCAAAATAGAATGGCGTGGTAACCATCCCACAGGTAAACGTCAATTTTATAAGTGAAACTCTATCAAAAGTTTTCTAGCCCTTAACTTTTCTTTTACATTTTCCTTAATCTGAATGTTTTTAAACACATTGAGGACAATGTGCAATTTGAGTGTGGGGAGGGGAAAACTTTGGGATACTTCCGGGAATAAAACATTGCTTCGTCAAGTTCTTGAGCCTTACACAAAACTTCTTTAGAGAAATGGCTTCTGTACTACCTAAAAAATTTTTAAAAATTTATAGCTTTCAGAAACTGTGTCAACAAAAGCCCCCCCCCCCCCCCCTCCTATTCACCAACCAATAATCCATTAAAATTGCAAAAAAAAACTCAAATTTTAAAGCAAACTTTTATGACAAGAAGAAACCAAATTTATTAGATTATAAGCCTACACTTCCCTTCTCTCCTTCCGTCTGTAAGAATTTGACCCTTTATAGCATGATCAACTATAACCATGCTCTACTTCTTTTTTGAGAGAAATCAGGTAACGCAATAAAGGTAGAACTTGACACGGTAATACATACCAAGATGGACAAAATCAGAGGCCACACTATTGTAGGATTGAGGCACCTAGGAATTCTATCTTCTCACCCTAATTCTCTACCACAAACATCCCCTTAGTAAGCCCCCCCTGAGCCTAAGCCTTTTTGTTTCTAATGTAACCAAATTTGCATAACAAAACCCCTCTGCAAAAAATATCTTTAACCCCCCCCCCCCCCCCCCAAACTTTTCATTCTACACCCTTTCATTTTAGTAAAAGAAGCGGCTCTCTCCAACTAAATTTCCAAAAACAAGCAACTATTTTTCTCAGAAACCAATAAAAAGTGCAAAGTCCAATACGGACCCTGGATTTTGTGCATATTTTGTCTATAAAATGATTAAATAGAGGGAAATACCCCTTAAGAACAATCTAGGGTCAAAAGATTTTAAAAGATTCATTAGAAAAATAGTTGCAAAACGTGAAAAACAAAGAAAGACTGTTATCTTTACACCTTTTTACCCTCTTTGAAATAAAATGCCCGACCCTTAGCCCAAGCCTACCATTTTAAAGCCCTCATGATAATTTTATGACTTCTGGTGAGATCTGTGGAGGATCGATTCCATATCAAGCTTATGCTCTCTATTTCGTTCTACCTAGGTACGAGTGACCACCCCCAAATACACAAATCTTCACATTAGAAACGAGTGATCACTTGTGAGGTTTGTAAGTAAAGATTAAATAAATTTCTAAGTAGGC
Organism: Deinandra increscens subsp. villosa; assembly: GCA_039602395.1. NCBI lineage: Eukaryota > Viridiplantae > Streptophyta > Magnoliopsida > Asterales > Asteraceae > Deinandra > Deinandra increscens. The sequence goes on from JBCNJP010000177.1 coordinate 338,941, forward strand.
TTTTCATAAATAAATTGCCTCAACTAATAAAATGGTGAGACAATTTAATGGAGCAAGAGTTGCAAGTAGAAACGGCACAACTTTTATAGACTTAGGATCTTGACAAAACACAAAAGGATTTTGGGATGTGTAAAGCCTTTGATTATGGAATTTTGCTTGAGGACAAGCAAATGTTTATGTGTGGGGATATTTGATGTACACATAATTATACATATTTTTATATCCATTTATACTCACATTTTGGTTAAATACTGATTTACTAACAACAAAACAATGGCATTTTGCTTTTTTTTTTTATAGTTTTTTAGGTTTGACAAGGCCAATATATCAAGAGGAAGCACAAAGCATAAAAATATGAAGAAAGCTGCTAACCTTGAGAATACAGCCTTGGGCACGGCCTGTGCCAACCTTTAACACGCCGCGTGCCCCTACCCAGAAGTCTCCAAGAACCCCCTCTGACAAACACGCCCCCGTGCCTCTTGTGACACGCCCTGTGCTAACCTCCCTGAGAGACACGGCCCCGTTTTACTGCATGCCACGCCCCCATGCCACTTCCCCCTGACAAGCATGACCCGTGCTCCTGCAAGGCACGGATCTAAGTCATGTCAATTGCTGATATAATTTATCCATTTTAAACTCAGGCTAAATCATACTCATAACATCTGGATATGTTAAGTATTGATTAGTTTGCTTTGACCAGTGTACCCCACACTATCACACATACTCAAATATGCTTTTATATCACACTTTGTGTCTTACTTGTGATTTAACACATAGTGATTGTATTCATGATATAGTCAACTGTGTTCCATGCAAAAAGAATTAAGAATGTTAAATCGTCTACCTTAAGGTCGATCTTTCGATACGCTGATCAGGCCTCGGATTTAACAAAATAAGAAAATAAAACTAGTTGAAATTGTACAATTCAACAATTATCAGGTCGGTCTTGTGAACACGCAGAAAAAGTCCGATGAATTGTACGAAACACCAAAGAAAAGAAAGCAAAACTTCAAACGAATAACAATCAGGTAGATCTTTTGATACGCAAAAAGTCCTATCATTTGAGAAATTAAAGAAAATCAAACAAGCTTAAATCTTTGCAAAAGGAACACATGTATACACAGTGACTTCTCATTTTTCTTTTTCACATATCTTTTCAATATCTTGATATATGATTCAAGATGTTGTCCACTTGGTCAAGCATTAGTATTTAATGTATATCACATTTGAATACTTTCTAATTTGCCGAGCCTACCAAGCACATCGAACAATGATCTTATGGCTTTTTCATCTACTTTATCCATGAGCAGATACGTAAGCCAA
>JBCNJP010000177.1:340763-368057 GCA_039602395.1 Deinandra increscens subsp. villosa
AATATATTTTTATATTTATTTTCTTATTATTAAAGCTCCATAAATATTATATGAATACTCTTGTGTGTTACGGGTATATGTTTCCAGTACAAACGCGTGAATTATTTACATCGAGTTTATCAGTCAAGTTCAGAAACTTACAGTTAATTAGTTAGATAATGTACGAAACTAACTTAACCTAAAGTCAAAGTAAAGGGTTTGACCTGGGTTTTTGGACTAGGTGTCACAGTTACTCCACCGAACCAATTGATTTGTTCAGTTTTTGGTTCGTTAGAAGTGTTAGTCCATTGATCTATTTTGGTCTGTTGCCTGAATTTGGTTCGTTGAAGGTTAATGATTGACTTTCTGGTTAGTTAAGCATTTCTGGTTCATTGGAAGATCAATTATAGTTTGTTGGCACAAATTTCAATAAGTTTCAAAATGTGTGATTTCCAAGAGTTTTCAGCTATGCAAAATTCGATGCAAACATTGATGAACTATGACAACGAAATAGGAACAAATCAAAAGGTTCCTAAGCTGTTAGAGTTGGAAGATTATCACAACTGGAAAAGACAATCTGAATCATATATTTGTGCTCTCGATGTTGATCTTTAGATACCAATTGAGGAAGAATATAAATATCCAATGCTAAATGGAGAACCAAAAATGCCAAATGATCTTGATGTTAAAGAAAGGAAAATTTGTGCACCAGAGAAGAAAACTTATGGTGATCTTATGATGGCATTACCAAGAGAGTTGATGCATCGGTTTAAAAACTGTATAAATAGCAAAACTTTAAAAGATAGATGTGAAGGAAATGAATAAAACCAAAAGAGTCGCAAGAAAGTTTTGAAGAGAGAATTTGATCATTTCAAGCATTATAAAAATGAAAAGGTTTCAGATTTGGTTTCAAGGTTTTCTCAACTCATTAATGAACTTGAAGTAATCCTCTTGGAACAATTCAACATTACCAATATTGCCAATTACCAACCCATAAGATGAAGATATTAATGCAGAAATCAATGCTCCATATTCTTCAGCTGATTTAGCAGGAATGACATTCTGATTGGATTAAACTGGAATGTATATGTTGCAACCTTTTGAGTTAGTTGATGAACCACCCACATTTCAATAAAATTTAGAAAAATATCTTCTCTTAGAGGTAAACTGGATTGATCTATAATTGTGGCAGTTTTACCAGCAGATCGGTTCTTGCCATTCTCAGGACAATGCAACTAAACACCAATGGCTTCTTTGTCCTTCTTTCCTTCTTAGAACCCTGCACATCATAATAAACATGATTAGAATCAGAATGATCATAAAAAGCATCATGATTGAACCTATTTATGTGACCCAAACTTTGATGTAGGACTCCGAGGGGTATCATTTGAACCGCATGAAGAACCTCCCGTTGAGTTACAACCAACTCTTGAAAAACATGTTGAGGTACTCTTCTTCTGAATATTTCACCCCGTGATTTCCTCTTTAGTCTTCAATATAAACTGATTATCAACTCCAGCATATACCCTTTCCTGCATCAGACACACTATTATCAAAACTCATAGTAGCGAATTTCTTTTTCTTCTTTGAATTAGCTTCACCACCCTCAGCAGTCTTAAATCTCAAACCCTAAACCTTTTTGTTTGTAGCCAGGTAACTTTGACAAGTCGGCTTAAGAACGTGACTCATTGAAAATTAAAATACCACAGATGCCGTGGCGTCCTAAAATGGTCAGCCAAGCCACTGAAGATTATGTAGGAGATACTGGACGAACTCAAGTTGTGGGCTTAAGTCATTTTGACAACTAATCTTTATGTCCAGTGTATGCAGGTACTTCAAGAACATCTATTGGGAATTGCAGAGTTGCTGATAGTGAAGTATCGTGCTTAACTTAAATTTGGAGATTTCATATTTCAGTCTGAATTTTCAAAATCTTAAACATGAAAGGTATTTGTGTTGATCAATCAATTTTCTTTAAGTATTTTTACATTTGGTAGTTGTACGTATTTTAGGGGGAGAAAAATAAAAAAGCCAAAAATAGAGTGTTTGTGTTGAAAAAACTAAAAATTTAAAAGTAGGGGTTTTTTAAAAAAAATTAGGGGGAGAAATGGTCATGGTAAATACAAAAACTTTGAATATTTTTTTTGAGAAATTGATCATTGGGAAATGATGGTACATTGGCTAGCATTTCTGACTCATGCATAAATTAGATGAAAAAGCCATAAGACCATTGTTTGATGTGCTAGGTAGGCTTCGACAAATCAAAAAGTTTGCATAAGTGATATAATTTAAATGCATTGCCTGAGCTAGTGGACAACATCTTGAAGCGTATTTCATTATATATATTAAAAGATGTGTGAAAAAAGAAAATGAGAAGTCATTGTGTAAACATTTGTTCATTTTGAAATATTTATACTTGTTTGATTTTCTTTATTTTCTCAAATGATCGGACTGTCTCTGCGTATACGTGAGTATCGACCTGATAGTTGTTCATTTGAGGTTCTGCTTTATTTTCTGGTGTTTTGTTCAAACTTTAATTCCTTTGCGTGTCACACCCTCAAATTCCACTTGCGGAGTATAACCGCGAGGTGTGTGACAAACCAGGACCTGAGTCATTAGTCATACTAAACCATGCAAAAAAAACAATTTTAACACATGCGGAAGCGTAACTAAAGATAAGTGAACACGTGGCGCAAAACAAGCATCTAAAACCATACGAAAAGAAAAACCATTAATGATTTAGAACCTGTTTATTAACCCAGTGGAATGCATGCCGCCTAATCGTGCTCTGTACATAGATACCTGCGAAAGACATGTTTTATGGGTCAGCGCAAAGGCTGGTGAGTTCATAAATACCAATGAAAGAAAGTAAATGTTTGTAACAATGGTTGTACTGAAGTAATCATAATTGTAATTGTAGCTAGCTAGGCCAATATTGCTATCACTATGTGGTTCGCAACCGAAGCGTGCCTTTTTGTGTTTGTAATGCCTTTCCATCAACGTCTAACACGGACGATGATGATACTGTCTAGGCTATGTTACACCCATTCGACATCCCGTCGAGTTAGAGCGACTAACGCGGGTGGGGTTGTCAAACCCAGTAGTACTACTCAATATAACGTCGCTTTCTCATAAACTAACGGTTCGAAAATGTAAGGACTTCAAATATGTGTTATGTTCGCACACATACGTGATCAGCTATACAATTATATTACCAGAAATGTTTGTAGCATGCTTTTCTCTCTCAAGGAGATACTTAGAGAGAAAAATATTAGAGAACTCACCTTCGGGTGCTCGGCAAGACTTGAACTAATACAAGTGAAATGAACCGGTGACTATCCTACGAATCACCTATATGTTGCAACCATATGAGACTACAGTGCGAGAATGACATAACTGACTCGAACCTACCATGATGACACGTTGGTGACCCATTAACAGTCGATTTCGATGGTTTAATTAAACTTTCAAATGCAGGAAAAATTTCTATGAGTAGCAAGTCACTAAATTTAATAAGTTGGCACATATTGCACGTTTTCTAGCATGCACCTAAATTGCTATATAACATCAACACATGTGATCATAAGCTAGCTTCTCAACACATATAACATATTTCATGTATAAAGTTACCACTGTAGTTTGTCTGGTGTGCATCGGTATGTGCTCGGGCAATATACGTTGCCCTGGGTGCATGGACAATCCTAGATTCGACCGGAAAACGAGATGGATGACCGAGTAGGTCTTTGGTGAATATTTCTTGACAGTTACGAACGACAGGTCAAGCCTCGATCTTCTTCCTTACTTGGGTTTCTAATCCATATGAGCTAGAATAGCGATGTGATCTCTCTGCAGACAGCCTCGGGTTCTTAGAGGTGACATGTTGCCTAGGATAGACACATTTCTCTGTCCTTGAACTTGACAGAGCTTGCTTACTAAGGAGAGAGATGCATACGATCTTCTCCTGATATGGAGTCTCCGCTTAATGCTTGGATAACAAGTCCATTCCGAAAATCTAATCGGACCTACTTAGAGTGATTAGCAGATGAGCATGTTGTCTCCAGTTATATCTCCTCACAACATTCCTATTTCCATTCAACTCTTCCATTTGTTAATTCCAGTGTATGTCTAGCCCCTATTGGGGTTTGGATGTCTCTCATCACCTGCAAAATGGTAGTGACGCTTAAATCATTTTTGGTATTGCCCTAACCAAGCACGAACACATAACCGTTTATTCCATGGGCAATTTCTCATAAGGTGCCCCCCCCCTCTCTGCATTAAATATTCAGTAACAACTTTAGTAGCCTTGAGCTGCTTGTTCTTACATTTAATCCCTGCAACCTGTAGTCATGCGACTCATCCTTCTGCAATTCTGGCTACAATGCTTGCCACCCGCGCTGGTGTGTTGGTAGTTAGACTCGTTACACTTTTGGGTACTTTCCAGTGCACCCGCCTCGGACCTAACTATTTGGTCCTGATTTCTCTGCTTGCTGAAAAAGTTACTTGTTGAGTTACTATGCTTGTGTATCTATTATTGCTGTTGGTTAGCATATGAAACTCGATTCTAGAATTACTACCACTTGTGTCATCCCATTTCTCTCGAATTCTCCCATAACAAGCTTCCTCAAGAAGGGGTACTTTTAACTACAGCCCGATCGATAAGCCCATAGGCGAATCGGGCTGTTTATTGAATGATAGTTGGATCTAAAGAAGTTACCATGCTCCGAGTCCGATGGCCAACCTAACCACATGAAGTTTTATTTGCTAGTAAACTGGTTTCGTTGACCGAGAACGTAAAAGAGTCCATTCATTAGACAGAGTTATGTAAGTTCTGTTTTTAGAATTCTCCATCCTGAGATTCCATAGCTTACCCTCTATTTTCTGAACAACATTTCTGAAACAATACACCTCTCTTTGTGAATGTAGTAAAATTCCTTCCAAGGTAGTGGGTTTGACTGCGTTAGATCTAACGTTTATACCTGGGTATTCCACCAGGTGAGTGCAGGTCCATTGAATGTTCCTATCACTTGTTTGACTCTGTTGGATATGGCAAAATCACACATCCCAAATGTCGATTACTGTCTTATTAATTTATCTGAGTGAACTTAAAACTCATTCTGTTTGGTTGAATGCATGAGGCTTACATCCCTACGGTTTCTAGAAGTCTAAGTTTCTTATCCTCCTTTCCCCTGCCCTAAGGCATGAGCTGCTAATCCTATCGTTTAGTGTTGACCATTCAGTGCTTTTTGTTAGGTTGCAGTCATGTTAGTGTTAGTGCCACCATCACCTCTTCCTGGGTTCCTCTTCACCCTCCTCAGCATGAAATGTTTCGGTTTATCGTACATACGACAACCACGACCCATGCCTCGGTTATCTTGCCCGTGTCCCTGTTGTTATGTTTCTTACTAATGTTGTGGCCGCTCGGGCCTTAGCGTCCCAAATTTGAGTTTTATGTGCGAACAAATGCTTCTCCAAATCTATGCGAGATTCGGTGTGGTTCATGCCAACTGCCTCGATGTCACTTCTAGTTTTTCTCGTAAGGACTCGAAGTTCCTTCTCGATATCTAGTAAGCATGAGATCTTTCCTGTAATATTACGCACGCCCCACAGCTCGTGGTCCACCCGAATCGAACGTGATGCGAGAATCCATAACATGAGTCTGATCCTCATGAGGGTCAGTGTAGTTATTCGTCTTCATTAGGTGTTCCTTCAATTCAGACGTTCAATGGACTAGCAAGTCTCTTACCCGCTCGGGATGATGTAAGGGATGTTTCTCGACATGTTTGTAATGTAATATGTGTATATATATATATATATATATATATATATATATATATATATATATATATATATAGGGAGAGGATCATTTGAGAACTAATTGGTTGAGAGAACTTTTGAGAACCATTTTAAGCCACTAGTTATATTTACATATACCCCCCTCCCATGAATTGTAGTGGTCCCCAACTGAAATTAGTGGTGGAGATTTAGTTCTCAAAAGTTCTCATTTGAACCTAACCCTATATATATATATATATATATATATATATATATATATATATACTAGCTTGGTCCCCGCGCGTTGCAGCGGCAACAGTTTATAGTGGTTGTTCGTCATTTGTTCGCGTGTTACAGCGGCACGACAATTTACATTGTGGTATTCACGTCTGTTAGCGTGATACGTCCTGATGACAATTTATAATACGGCATATAAACGTTTGGCGGAGGCAACAACTAATGCGGTGCTTATTTTTTGTTACTTTATCAATACTCTTGTGATATGATATGATATGATATGATATGATATGGGTCAAATTGGGTTTGTTTGGGTCATGTTTAAGGGTTATTAGTGAATTTGATTTCTGTTTATCTTATAATTAACATACATGATTCTGTTTATCTAGGAGTCGGTCCACACGTAAATCCTTAAACTATTTGCTACACAGTTAAGAAACCAATTTTGTGACTATCACCAACTTCAAAACAAAAGTACATCCAAATTCCAAATCCCATCTCCCAACCTGTTTCGCTGCAACTCGTTATTTGATTTCTATTTATTGCAAATCATACAATCATTTTTTACAGTTTCAAACACCCTCTACATTTTATTGGTTAAAACTTAAAATGGGTTATATTAGAAAGCGTATTAAAATCATAGTTGTTGTAAGTGGGTCCAATGGGTTATATTATGTTGTCCTTGTTAAAACTTCCCTCGAAAATTTCAGATATTTGGCAAAAATATGAAATCATACAGGTTAAGTAACATCTTACAGTTAATTATTTTGCCAATAAATATGTTTTCATAACCGTAACTAATATATCTGATTGATTTGAAAACTAAACGTCTCAACCAAACCAATTTTGCTGGAACTAAAATCTATGTGACTGACGCCATCAAATGTGTTTACCGAAGCATTCGACTGAAGAATCCATCGTGAATTGATTCAGAGACGCAGGTTGTGATGCTCGAGGCTTGCGAGTTTGGACCGAAGACCGTTTTCTGGAAATGTCAACCGTTCAGATAAACAGTCAACGTAAAAGTCAACGAAAGATGGGTTCGAGCAAGTCAAGCTTCAGATTAATTGTATTTTATTCGAGTTTAATTGTATTTTGTTTAATTTATTATGTTTTTCACTTGTTAGTCACCCTCATTATATATATATATATATATATATATATATATATAAGGAGAGGATCATTTGAGAACCAATTGGGTTTGAGAACTTTTGAGAACCATTCTGAGCCACAAGTTATATATAAGGAAATCCCCCCCCCCCCCCATGAATTTGAATGCTTCCCCCCCTGAAAATTAGTGGCTCAGAATGGTTCTCAAAAGTTCTCAAAGAAAAAAGTTCTCATTTGAACCTAACCCTATATATATATATAGTGAGTATGAAAGACGGATCCTGATGATTTATTTAAACTTTAAAAAGAAAGACTAACCCCACATTCGGGTATCAATGGGGGAAAAGTTTTAAAAATAGAAATTGGCTATGTAAACTAAATTAACCCTTAAGAGTTTGAGCCGCTTGATTTGGAGGACTAAGTATATAAAATGGGAATAATTAAATTAACACCTTTAAAGTTTAGTAGTGCTTGATTTGGAGCACTAATCAAGTATACAAAATGGGAATAATTAAATTCAAACATTTAAAGTTTAGTAGTTCTTTAAGCCTATAAATCTTATTATAGGTAAACCGAAGTTGGTTATTTATTTATGCAAAAAAGCCTTTGAATAATTATAAAAAATTTCAACGTTAAAACCGAACACTTGTTTAGCTGTTTACCACCAACTTTGTCAGCCCAATAGAATCATTGGCAAATATACCTTTAGTATCTCAAGACATGAAAGTAATTTAACCATGAAAATAAATAAATGATGTTAAAGACATTGTCACATTGTATACATGCTAATGACATCACCTGAACATCTATGTGACATGCCCGTTTGATGCCCTAGTATGGAACCAACACATCACGAAATCCGTGAATTGGATTCCTAATAAAGTGTTATACTGATAGGTGCTCCAAGATTTGATAGCATTATATTTTTATGCAAAGTCTCGAAGAAAAAAGAAAGAGGTATTATTGAGTGTTGCTTAAGTTCTAGCGAGTCCATGTTGGCCCAAATAGTCTTTTTGGTGCAACTAAACAACAAAAATAACTCAATAACAACAATGATATATAAAATTTTGATATGTCCTGTAGATAGAACTGAAATCTGAAAAGCAAAATGAACAAAAATGTTGACACATACATCTTCATCAACCAGATTAAGAGCCAGCCCAATAATATACACCATTTTTAGCTCAATTACTCTAAGTATCTAACATTTCTAAGATAGTTCTTTCGTTCGTTTGATTTTGGCTCGACTTTTGTTTTCGATTGAAATGATTACCAGCCACCCTACACATGGTGTAGCTTTATGAGTCTCAAGGTAAAATGTAGCAACTAAAAAGATTAATAAGATTGCAAAAGTATCTCAACCTCTGAAGATACGATTCCCAGCACACACTTCTGTCCTTATCATAAGCAGTGCCACATGCAGAGTTGACTTAAGTCTCCTCATATTCATCCTGCTTCCCCAATTTTTTCACACTAAGAACCTCTGCAAGGAAAAAAAAAACAGAGAAGGCAGATTATGATGGAATGAAATTAGTTCGTGGATGTGGTTTTAATGGAAGGTTCATCACAACTGTACCAGGATCTCCATAGCCGGAAGTCTCAAAGAAAGACTAATAGGATCTTTAGAAAGAAACTGAATTTCCCATCAACACAAGTCCATGATCTTTCTAATCGTTAGTATTTGATAAACACGGTCGTTGCATTATGAGACAAAGAGTTATGTTTATGCTACAATACATCATAAATAAATTAAAAAAGAGAACTATATCGTACCCAGGGTTCTTTATACTCGTTTTTAGAGTTGCTTGAGAATCCAAAATCATCATCTACCATCATGTATTGAACATCTTCATCTTTTGTGGCGGTTGAAGATAAAAACATGACACTTTTGCCAAAAACCTCTTTCAAAATCAAGTTGTTTTGCAGTTCCTATATTTCTCTTTCTTCGGTGGGTCATGAGGCCTCGATGATCCATCCAATAGTTACCCCAAATCTAATAACGTAGCTAGAAAAACACAATGAAAACTTGCAAAAATATAATAAATATTATATAAGTTATATAGAGGTGAAACTAAACTTAACCAACTTAACCCGCAAGATACAAATAACCTCTATAGAGGAGAACATGAAATAAATTTCATACCAGTAACCACATTTCCATATGTTATAAACTTATAATTAACTAACAACTAAGCAATTAGTGTACACGTTTGTAAATCTTAAATTTACACCAATAACTCAATATGTCATTCTATAAAACAACATATTATTTTCTATAATTCCAAAATTATAAATCTCTTACTCAAGTTAAAGCAACAATATACATGATCATATCAGTCAATATGCAAACATAAGAACCAAATTAAGTTATAGCATATTACTATAATTCAAAGCGAATTTAAAATCCCACCTGATGTGTCCACAAATACCCAAGCCATACATTGACACTTTTGATAGTCTAAATAGCTGTAACAATTAACCTCCATCATGGGTGACCACCCACATAACAGAACAAACTCAATATACATACACTGTTTGTGGCTATTCTATGTTGTTTTTTTTCAATTATTGAACTTCAGTTTTTGTCTTGGGTAGGCTTTCTCATGGTAATTTTAGCCATTTTCATTGCAACAATAATAACTAATAACTAACACATAAAGAGATTACCCTCATTATTAAACAAACACGTTCTCTGATTAAGCTAAAGAGTACCTCCATCTTGTAACATTCCACGGATTTACCAAAATCATCGCTGCACCAAGAGACTTTGTTGCTCCTGCGAACTATGTAAATGTAACATGGAAAATGATTAAATATTATAAAAATAAATGTGTGAGCACTAAAAGATGTATGAGTACCTCACTTAGAATCATAACACCTTTCTTTAAACCTTGACAGACCACAAACTCATAGCTCATAAGATTCATTTTGTCCCCTGGCAGGTAAAAATAGGTTATTGACTATTAATTCTTTTTGTACAATTTTCATATAGATCATATCAAAAAGCAGTAAAAAATTCAGTCAACGAATGAAAATCCATATAGCATATTATGATTATATAGTGACAGCTTGAAAACATTCCAATAAGAAAAAAAAAATACTAAAATAGATCGTTGATTTCAATCCAAGGATATATAAGAAGTGGATCAAACAACCTGCAAAGCGAAATAAAAATTTAGTAAAACTAAAATCGACTCAACTGATGGTCATTCACATTTTGAAAACCAAAATGCTATCAATCTTAAAAAGACCAGACCTGTACAAAGTCTATATAACCAACCATGTATGCTTCAAAACATAAAACACACCAAAATGCTGGTTAATCAAAGAAAAAAAATACAAAATTAGGAAGACCAAACACAAACAACAGATCGACAGTAGCAAATTACACACACACCTGGTAAAGTATTAGCAAAAACTCTTTCCATGTTGATAGCCAAGTTTTATCTCAACGCCTGTCTTCCTAGTCTTCTTCTCTGCAAATTCGCCAGCAACACCTTCAAACCCTAAAAGAAAAAAAGAAAGGCAATAAATCTCTATTACATGCCATAAAACCCTAAAAGACAACCAGATCTAGAATCGCTCGGGTGATTCGACATCTTACCAACACCAACCATCAGAGCCGTTAAAGAAAGTCGATTCCAATACATAAAATCTCGTGGGAACACTACACATAAACAATCGATCTTGGCTGGAGCTCAGAGATATAAAAACCCTATAAGGTAAGAAGTAGAAGAAACAAATAAATAAAAAAATTGCTCAAAAGAAAACCCTTAAAGTTTAGCTCTATCAAAATCGATACCCTAATCCGCAACCAAACCAACCACAGAGAAAATCGTTGGATCCTGCTTGGGTTTACCTCTGTCGTAGAGAAAATAGGTGCCCCTAAAGTTTACCTTTGTCAAAATCGGTGCCCTTGTTTCTTTTTCAAAACCGGATACCTGCAAGTCTATGTTCCAAAATCAAATTCTCTGAATTATCAAGATCAAAAGTTTCTTTCACCATTTAGGGTGTTCAGTCTCTGCCTTTTTCAAATCATATTTAAATTAGGGCTTAAAAGGAATAGGATTTAGCTTCCGATTTAGAGAGACTTTATGCCAGAAAGAAGAGAAAACAATTTCAAATTGCTACGCGGGTTTAAGACCCGTTTGATGATTCAATAAAAGACCCGGCCGCAAAACATGTTATATTATGTGATGCTTTATCTACTTTTACATATAGCTTCATGATTTGTACAACTCTTAATTTTTCAACATTTCAACACTCTCTTTCTTATCTCTATATTAAAGTATTATATATATATATATATATATATATATATATATATATATATATATATATATATATATATATATATATATATATGTAATGGAATGCTAGAATAACAAGAACATGTGTGTGCGTCTGTGTATGACTAATGCAACTCTAAGGCTATAGTTGGCCTACATGCAAGACCTAGTTCACCAATGGCTCTGATACCAATCTGTCACACCCCTCAAATTCCACTTGCGGAGTACAACCGCGAGGTGTGTGACAAACCAGGTCCTGAGTCATTAGTCATACTAAACCATGAAAAAAACAATTTTAACACATGCGGAAGCGTAACTAGAGAGAAGTGAACACGTGGCGCAAACCAAGGGTCTAAAACCATATGAAAAGAAAAACCATTAATGATTTAAAACCCGTTTATTAACCCAGTGAAATGCATGCCGCCTAATCGTGCTCTGTACATAGATACCTGCGAAAGACATGCTTTGTGGGTCAGCGCAAAGACTAGTGAGTTCATAAATACCAATGAAAGAAAGTAAGTGTTTGTAACAATGTTTGTACCGAAGTAATCATAATTGTAATTGTAGCTAGCTAGGCCAATATTGCTATCACTATGTGGTTCGCAACCAAAGCATGACTGTTTGTGTTTGTAATGCCTTTCCATCAACGTCTAACACGGACGATGATGATACTGTCTAGGCTATGTTACACCCGTTCAACATCCCGTCGAGTTAGAGCGACTAACGCGGGTAGGGTTTATCAAACCCAGTAGCACTACTCAATATAACCTCGCTTTCTCATAAACTAACGGTCCGAAAATGTAAGAACTTCAAATATGTGTTATATTTGCACACATACATGATCAGCTATACAATTATATTACCATAAATGTTTGTAGCATGGTTTTCTCTCTCAAGGAGATACTTAGAGAGAAAAATGTTAGAGAACTCACCTTCGGGTGGTCAGCAAGACTTGAACTAATACAAGTGAAATGAACCGGTGACTATCCTACGAATCACCTATATGTTGCAACCATATGAGACTACAGTGCGGGAATGACATAACTGACTCGAACCTACCATGATGACACGTTGGTAACCCATTATCAGTTGATTTCGATGGTTTGATTAAACTTTCAAATGCAGGAAAAATTTCTATGAGTAGCAAGTCACTAAATATAATAAGTTGGCACATATTACACGTTTTCTAGCATGCACCTAAATTGCTATATAACATCAACACACGTGATCACAAGCTAGCTTCTCAACACATATAACATATTTCATGCATAACATATATCCCATGTGAAATTGTGAATTATCTAAGTTTCATATAAGAGTTTCCCAATTCAACAAGTTGGACACATAAACATACAAAGATAATTTAAAGTCACTAACAATGCTTCTAAGATTTATCCAATTGCTTAATTCATTACATAAAGCTAACCCAACCGAAAATTACCACAATTCATATTTCTCTAAACCGTTTCATAAAACTATCAAGTTCAAAGCTTTTGACATCTAATTAGAGTTCCATATTTTAACCACAACAGCCCAACTACATGAATATCATTCCTACCAAAAATCATAATCATGCCAATTGCTTAGATAGCCAAAACCATTTATTTTATAACCATAACTCAGAAAATTGGGGCTGCTGCGCACTATTTTTGCAGAAGCAGATCGGGGGTCAAAAGTTCAATTAACTTGAGTGCTACCACTTTTGTTTGAAAGCTAACACATAAAGGTAAATTCTGGAAAAAAAAAATCACTCCATTTCTTTAAGAAATGAGTGAGTTATGACCTCCCAAACTTTGATTCAAAAACTTGACAACAAGCTGTCAAGAAAACGTGGTGCACTAAAGTTTGTCTAAACTTTTGATTGACCATTTACTTGAGTTCTAATACACACCAGGCTGTTATCCATTCCTTAACAGCACCCCTAATAGCAGCAATACATGTTATATTCATCAAAAAAGAAAAAATATCACAACACTCAAGCATACTACGCACTTAGGTCCACATATTAACATTAAGTTTTTATTTTTATTTTTTTAACACTTAGCCAATGGGTTCATGCCTACAGATCATCACTCAATTTCATCATCATCATCATCAAAACAGTACATACGTGTAGCATATAATCGATTCATGTATACACCTCATCATTTTCTTTAACAACCGTGCTTCGGTCAGGGTTGTTACACAATCCTATCCTTATCTGACAGAATGGAAGATTTTGTAGTATACTATGATGCTTTGCATCAATGTTTGAGTTGCATGCTAATGCAATGAGAGAAAGTTATCGCATATGCCTCTCGACAACTGAAAGTTCATGAGAAGAATTACACAACCCACAACCTAGAGCTTGGAGCCGTTGTTTTTGCTCTCAAAATCTGGAGACATTATCTTTATGGGACGCAATGTACCATATTCACTGATCATAAGAGTCTCTCTAGAACATCTTTAATCAGAAAGAGTTGAATATGAGGCAACATCGCTGGTTTGAACTGCTAAATAACTACGAATGTGAGATTCGTTATCACCCAGGCAAGGCTAATGCTGTAGCCGATGCCTTAAGCAGAAAGGAACGCGTAGAGCCAATTCGAGTTCGAGCATTGAGTATGACCATACACCCTAATCTCACATCACAAGTTTGCGATGCTCAAATCGAAGCCCTTAAAGAAGAAAATTCAAAGAAAGAAGGTTTGCGTGGCATGGAGAAGCAACTGACAGAGAAGCCCGATGGAACCAGATACTTCATGCATAGGATTTGGGTGCGTAGCTATGGAAATGTAAGGAGGTTACTCCTGGATGAAGCACACAAATCAAGATATTCCATCCATCTAAGTGCGGATAAAATGTACCATGGTTGGAGGGAACAATTTTGGTGGCCCAACATAAAGGCTGAAGTGGCTACCTATGTTGGCAAGTGCTTGACATGTTCAAACGTCAAGGCCGAGTACCAAAACCCTCAGGTTTACTTATCCAACCTAAAATCCCGATGTGGAAGTGGGATTGTATAGCCATGGATTTTATCACAAAATCTACCTAAGACTCTCTCTGGTAATTATACTATCTGGGTTATCATTGATAGGCTAATAAAATCCGCGCATTTCCTTGTAATGAAGGAAATAGATAAATTGGATCTACTTACCAAAATCTACATAAAGGAGATTGTATCTCGGCATGTCGTGCCTGTCTCCATCATTTCAGGTCAAGATAGTCGATTCACATCAGGATTTTGGCAATCACTTCAGAAAGCTTTAGGAACTCTCCTTGATATGAGTACTGCCTACCATCCACACATAGATGGCCAAAGTGAAAGAACCATTCAGACATTGGAGGACATGTTGTGTGCTTGTGTGATCAACTTTGGAAATGGTTGGGACGACCATTTGCCACTTGCAGAATCTTCCTATAACAACAATTACTACACAAGTATCTAGGCCACCACATTTGAAGCATTGTATGGAAGAAAATACAGATCGCCCCTCTGCTGACTGAAGTTGGTGACAGTCAGTTTACTGGTAAGAGCTTGTTTTTGAAATGACTGAGAAAATATTCTAGGTTAAGAACCGACTGAAGGCTACCAGTGATCGCCATAAGAGCTATGCCGATAACCGCTGTAAACCCTTAGCGTTTCAAGAAGGATATCGTACCATGCTAAAAGTATCCCCATGGAACGGCGTCATAAGATTCGGTAAGCGCGAAAAACATAGCCCCCGATATATCGACCCTTTTGAAATCCTAGAAAAGATCGGGCCAGTCGCGTATAAACTACTTCTGCCACCAGAATTACGTAATGTTTACGATGTTTTTCATATCTACAATCTAAAGAAGTTCTTATCTGATGAATCACTTATCGTCCCACTAGACGAAATACAAGCCAACGAAACACTTCATTTCGTAGAAGAACCTGTTGAGATACTTGACCGTGAGGTTAAAAGATTGAAGCAGAGTCATATTCCCATCGTCAAGGTATGATGGAACTCACGACGAGGTCCAGAGTACACTTGGGAACGCGAGGACCAGATGCGTCAGAAGTATCCCCGGCTTTTTGGCAGTGTTGCATCCACCAGTACTCAGAACTGAATTTCAGGACGAAGTTCTTCCAACTGGGGAGAATGTGACAACCCGTCCAAAAATGAAGGTCAATTCGTTACTTGGACTGTGTATTTATATATATAAATATGCCTTACTTGAATTATTATGTCTATTAATAACGTTACGCATGCTAAGTACATCGTAGAAAATTCCCGCGGTTGTATTGGAAAATATACCCGTAATAAGTAGGAGGATTCACTAAATAATTTATGGAATTTTAATAATAAGAAAAACAAATATAAAAATAACTTTTTGTATTTTTCTCAAGCCGATATTATAAAATAATACACCAATCACTGCAATCATTTTAGACGATTGTTAAACCAAAACTTTATTGATTTTAATAACTAAAAACAATCGAGTCTAAGAAAAGAGTAAACTGGCGAAATAATTAAATATATTCGCTTATAAAGTTTTGTAAACGTAAAACCTTATATAATTAATTAACCAACATCGTCTTTTTATTGTTTTTACAACCAAACAAAAATAGAGGATTATGTGGTATGATTAGATCAAATAAGCCCTTCTGGAATAAATACTCAGACGCTTGTGAACCTCGGGACTGTTTTATTCAATGTTTGTTCAATTACTCTTTTACCCGCAAATGCAATGTAGGCGTTAGGTTCAACAATAATAATATCTCCTAACATACCAAAACTAGCTGTCACCCCACCGGTAGTAGGAGATGTAAGGATTGGTTCATAAAATAACTTTATATATAATTGATACTCATATAAAGCAGAAGATATAGCCAATTGCATCAAGCTCAAACTTCCTTCTTGCATGCGTGCTCTTCCGAAAGCACACACTATAATAAGAGGTAGAAATTCTTTAGTAGTGTATTCAATCAAACGGGTAATTTTCTTCCCGACTACGGATCCCATACTACCCCCATAAAGTTAAAATCCATAACCACAATTGCTATGTTAATACCGTCTAGTTGCAATATCATTATGTAAACCATCAAGACTCATTTAGAAACCCCTCTCATTCAAAAAATTACCCGTTCGTTTATACCCGAACCCGTAACCCGAGTTGGGCTCAACTCGGCCCAATCACTTAAAACCAAATAACCAAACCCGGCCTCGACCTAACAATCCAACCCGTCCCAATCCCTTTCGGTCCAAACCTTCGGCCCGTCTCCCTCCTCTTTCCCTCTCGGCCCAGGCCCAATTGGGCGGCCCACCCACGTCTCCCTTGCTTTTTCTCGCCGGCCCACACACAACCATCCACCACCTTTGTCTTTCTTTAAAACCTCCTACAAAATTACTAACTGTTTAAATCCCATTTACTTGTAGTATTTTTTTTTAAATAAAGCTAGATACCCTAATTGGCATGAGCCTAAGACACCCTAAAGATCCTAATCTTGTCACATTGAGTTGGCAAGCTACTAAGACTCTTGGACAAAGAGATTAGTTACTAGCTAATAAAAATTAAGACCACCATAAAGCACCACTCTCCTCCACCTCCCAAAATCACACAACTCTCCACTCTCTCCCTTTCCTCCATGTATGGACCACCACCACCGACCCCCCCCCCCCCCAAATAACCACCGCTACGTTGCACCCTCTCCCTTCGGTCACCGAACAACCACACAACCTCAGCTCGTCGACCACCACCACCATGCGAATCATGACCAACCACCACCATCAACCATCGCCATTCTCGCCATTGGACACCATCGAGACCGAAGCCACACCACCACCTCCCCATCGTGCGTCTTGGAGAAAGAAGAAAGCAAGATCATTAAGAGTTACACTCTTGTAAGACTTCATCTCATCTCGTTTCTTGTCTTTCATCTACTTTCTAAGCACCCAAAGAGTTAACCTTCAAGTCATGATGATTCCATCTCTAAATCCATGGAATAATAATCTTTAACATGATAATCTTCTCATTTATTTGCTATTTTCGGACCTAACGACAATGTGATGCTCATGGGGCTTAAAACTAGTCACATTGTGGGTATTGTTTGTGAGGAACCAAGTGATGGGTATACTACACACTTCGGAGTATTTCACACAAAATAGGATCCATCCATCTTTATACATTCTATTATTATTTATCAAATGAAGGATATAAGAAGCCCATAAGGTTTGAAACCATTAATAAATTCACTAGATGAACAAAGTCTTGTATTTTGATGACAAGCTATGGACCTTGAGATATTATTTACATGATTATCCTTAATTTTGTATAAATAATCATCATTCTTTAATGTACTAACATTTAATATGTTAGTAGATTTTATTGGTTAAAGACATGGAATTTATTATTCATTTATATTGCTATATTTGATTAAAAGAAAATGAGTTTAAGATTACATTGTGCAACTTGAATATTATGACACATTTTGGACTATAAAATGTTGGTAAATGAACTTAAACAAGTTTGGGTTAAAACCCCAAACTTAGTAATACAAGACTAGACATTAAAATAGTGATTTTTGGTAATATTTAGACATATTTCTACCCTAAAACTCATGGCTGTTTGGGACGAAATTTTATAAATAATTTGAGTATTTTGATGGACCAAAGTAACCAAAATACAGAAACGTTGCATTTGAAAGAAACCGGGATCAAAACGGTGTTCTACGCAACAAGAAATCCAAATTTTAGTGAAACAACGTCAAACCGACCAAACCAACATTTTTAATCTTTAAAATGTTTAAATAAATCTTTATGAACATTTACTTGAAATTTTGAAAGTCCAAAGTGTCATAAAGACAAATTGTATATATAAAACCGGATAAAAACGTCATTACTGGTAAAAATCGGCAAATACAACTCTAAAATAAAAAGACTAATATTTTTGGATCATAAAACATTAGAATGATTTCTATCTCATTAAACACTAAGCATTTTCGATAAGAAAACTAATTATACTCACGTTTATCACGTAATAAAACCGTATGGAATTTCGAACATCAAATAATAAACATACTTTGTTATTTACCAAAAGATCAAAGACATGATTTTTTCATAACTCTAAATGATTATTTGCCTTATAATTATTTTTAAGAAGTTATAAATTTGAATAGACTATTTATTATAATTATTTGACAAATAATTATAAACCTTTAAATAATAAAACAAACATTATTATTTATCAATGTTCAAAACTTAATTGTTAGAAAAAAATATATATTTTCATGATCATATGTATAAGTCACACATATTTATTGCACAAATATTTTCCATGACTTATGAATAATTATTTGTTTATAATTATAAATACAAACTTAAATAATACTAAGACATGTTATTATTTATCGCAATATTCAAAACTAGATTAAATATATATATATGCATTCTCATGACTTGAGTAATTAGTTAATTATAATTATTCTATAAGTTGTGTATATTTATTTGGCTATAAATATAATCTTTAACTTAAATATTTATTTGGACGATAAATATTTAATTTAGGTTTTTCAGAATACAAATGGGAATATTACGTTAAGACTTGACCGGGATCATTTGGGTGACTAAACGTTACTCAAATAAACCAATACCATTGAAACTATCTTAATATTTATTAGGACGTTGTTTCGGCTCGTTAGTTCTTACTCGACATCACTACTCGTTCACCTTGTTAAGGTTAGTCTCACGGCCCCTTTCTTTTAAACTATTTTAAATACTTTGGAGGAGAAATCATGATACAAACAAACTTTATACTTAATATTATGGCATAACTATTTAGACCTATGATTACATGTTCTTTTCATACCCCACCTTGGAGTACATTCCGTTACATAACGTCTTGCCACACAATCTCACTATTAGTTTATTTCAATTAGTTCTGGTATGAAACGATGGCTAGTGAATAGATCTATTTGGGTTGATAACCCTAGTTACGATTGGTTGCTCCAATCCTGACTCCATGGTTTTAGTCAATAAGTACATGCCAGTTATTCTGTTTCATTCGGTATTTATGGGGAAGATACCACGGGTAGGTAATTCTGTTAGTGTTTGAAATAAAGGTCCATGCATGTGAGATTAATACAACAATGATAACCATTATAATATCTTGTACGCCATAAACTATTTACAAATTTATTTTTAGAGTCTTAAACATGTTTACTCACTAACATTATGTTGACCGTTTTAAACTCATGTATTTCTCAGGTAACTAGTCATGATCGGCTTGCAAATGGGACCACAAACTAACGGACCTGCACTTGGAGTCGTTGCCCTAACTATCTTTTTAAATAATTCTTTAAGTACTTACCTTTATCAGACATTACTATTTTGAGATGTAAAACAATGTCATATCACCACATTTAATGCTGCAATTAAATGACATGTTGTTTTGCTTATAATGGTTTGAATAAACTAGTGGTCGTTCTATGTATATGATTCCATGACATCACACGCCTCCGTTCTTGAAAGTTCATGGTGTGACATCCTGTCAAGTGGATCTCAAAAATAAGAGAGATGATTGTGGAATAATCATAAGAAACAAAGCACATTGGTAGTGAAGGGTTATATGCAAGAAGATGGCATCGATTATGACGAAGTGTATGCACTTGTTGCATGTCTAGAAGCTATACGGATTTTCTTAGCCTATGTTGCATCCATAAACATCACGGTATACCAACTGGATGTGAAAACTGCTTTCCTATATGGCGAACTAGACGAAGAGGTGTATGTCAACCAACCTCCTAGTTTTGTGAACCCCTCTTACCCCAAGAAAAATACAAGCTTATTAAGGCCCTTTACAGACTTCATCAAGCACCAAGGAAGTGGTACGAGACTTTGTTGATTATTTGCTATCCAGTGGGTACACGAGAGGTGTTATTGATCAAACGTTCCTCATACGGCACGTCGGGAAGGATAATGTTGTTGGTCGAAGTGTACGTTGATGACATCATCTTCGGATCGAGGAATGTCAAGCTATGCCATGAGTTTGAGGCACTAATGAAGTAAAAATTCGAGATTTCGATGGGCAAACTAGCTTTTTTCCTCAGAATTCAAGTGAAACAGATGCCAAAAGGCATCTTAATCTGCCAGGAAAAGTACGTTAAAGGGATCCTGAAGAAGTTCAGTTACCATGACTCTAAAGGTTATTCTACACCCGTTGAGACTCGAGTCAAGCTTCACACGGACCCGGAAGGTGTTTGTGTAGACGAGCATCAGTATAGGTCCATGATCAGTTCCTTATGTACCTGACAGCCAATAGACCCGACATCATGTTTGGAGTGTGTCTTTGTGCTCGATATCAAAGCAAACCAAAGGAGTCCCACCTGATGTCTATGAAGCAGATCTTTTGATATCTGATGTCCAATCCCAACAGAGAACTTTGGTATCCTAAGAACCCGCTCTTTGATCTAAGAGCTTATTCGGATAGTGACTATGGCGGTTGTCACCTCAACCGCAAGTCTACTACTAGAGGAGCATAATTCTTGGGAAATCGCCTGGTCTCCTGGCAGTGTGAGAAGCAATCTACAGTATCTACTTCAATTGCTGAAGTGGAGTACGTGGGTGCTGCTTCCTGTTATTCCTAAGTGTTATGGATCCAGAATCAGCTTATGGACTACGGTTTGAATTTAATGGGCACCCCTATACACATTGATAACACTGCTGCTATGTTTATTATTAAAAATCATGTGCATCATTCAAAGACCAAGCACATAGAGATTATGCACCATTTTATCAGTGACTATGCTAAGAAAAAGTTTATCACCTTAACCATACCCTTTTTGAATGTACCCTGGCACCACAAAAAATCCCTCATCGCCTTCTCCAGCTTCTTCACCGTACGAGTAGGGAGAATAAACACAGAGGACCAGTATATATGCATCGAAGACAAAACTGAGATAATAAGTTGGACCCTGCCCGCAAAGGACAGAAGCCTGTTCTTCCAACTAGCAATCCGATTCCCCAGGCTCTCCACAAGGATGGCACAATCCTTGGATAACAATCTAGAAAAAATCAATGGCACCCCCAGATAGCGGACAGGGAGGGCCCCCTCCCCCATATTCATAACAGAAAGAATACCCTGGAGAAGCTAGAAAGCACTTGATAAATAGTTAACGCAGAGTTAACATCAGCCCTAGCAAAAATAAATAAGTCATCAGCAAAACATAAGTTAATAATCTTCATCTTTTCGCATCTATTGTGGAATCTGAAGGACGAATCCACCCGAATAGACTGCTCAAAGATATGAGTAAGGACCTCCATAACCAACGTAAACAAATACGGAGACAAGGGATCCCCTTGCCGGAGGCCCCTCCTACCACGAAATACCCATAAAGGTTGCCATTAACACAGATAGAATAAGAAGGAGTGGATACACATAACATAATCCACTTTACCATCGCATCATGGAAGCCAAATCCCAGCACTCCAGAAATCGCCAATCAACAGTGTCATATGCTTTCTGAATATCAATTTTGAAAGCACTACGAGGAGGACCCCTATCTATGTGATAATTATGCATAAGCTCTTGAGTAAGAAGTATATTGTCAGAGATCCTCCTACCCGGAATAAACGCCGATTGATTAATATCAACAATCTTATCAAGATATCCCTTCAACCGGTCCGTAATAATCTTACTGATGCATTTGTAGATCACATTACAGCATGAGATGGGCCTATAGTCAGTAACCTTCTGCGGGGTGTCCAGCTTAGGAACAAGAGCAATAATAGTGTGGTTTATTTCAGTAAGCAATTTACCTTTTTCAAAGAAATCTCTAATAGCAAGGCAGACATCATTACCAACAACATGCCACGCTTTTTTGAAAAAAGCGCTAGTAAAACCATCCGGGCCCGGAGCTTTATTATCATTCATAGAGAACATGGCAGCCTTTATCTCACTATCAAGCACGGGACATATCATCCCATCCGACGCATGCTGATCAAGCCGTTTATCAAAGAGGTCAGGTGAGACAACCTGATCTGTGTTGCCCGGCTTCCCAAGGAAAACCACGTAATGCGTAACAAAGACATGCTGGACAACCTCATTCTCATGGCAGTACCCTTGGTTGTCACAAATAGTATTTATACGACTTCGATGTGTTCTGGCTTTCAACGAAGCATGAAAAAATGCAGTATTCGAGTCCCCCGTAGCAAGCCAATGCACTTTTGATTTTTGCTTAAGGAATGATTCCTCATCAAGAGAGGCAGAAATGAAATCCTCGAGATACCTACTTTCCTCTTCCCTCAAACGAGAATCCAAAGGATTGCTATCCATGGCTTTTTGGGCCTCCTCAAGACGTTTTCTAAGAGCCGCAACCTTTTCATGAAGATTCCCTTGTTTGAACAAGAGCTTCCTAAGAGAAGGTTTCAGTAGTTTAAGTTTTTTGACAACTTGAAATTGTCGGACCCCATTAACATTCGTGCTCCAAATATCAACCAAAAAGATTTCAGTAGTTTAAGTTTAAGTTTTCTCAATGCCTGGTAGGTTAGTGCTTCAGTCTTTAAGCTCGTGTGTCTTAGAAGTGCTATCTGGTACCCCTTACATGCCTAACCTAACCCTTCATAAATATCAACCAAAAAGATTTTTCCTTTTCTTTATAAGAAAAACCAAAAAGATTTACTTTTGACACCTTGAGTCAATTTCTTGTGTCGTTTGACCTATTTTGACCAATCAAAAAGATTTTATGTCTTGTGTCTTGAGTCAAAATTACTGAAAAGACCAAAAAGATTTTGCTTTATGTTTTTGTGTCTGTCAGCCGTACCAGAACGAGTTAAAGATAAACCAAACTGCAAAAGACCAAAATTAGAGTGAAATTCTATATTCCAATAAGTGTTATAAACACAAGCACACAAATTATGCAGAAAATCCAAAAACAATGAAAAAAATGAAAATTTTGGTCTTTGGTCTGACAATTATATGGAACATGATATAATTAGCCTTGTTGATCTAACCTTAGGATAAGATCCAATCGATCAGTAATTCTATCATATGATGTGTCGGTAGGCTCGTTGTACTTAGAAGTAGACAAATTTATGTGATTACACACTAAAACACTGAAATTGTGGACCTTAAAATTCAAAATAGTGAAAATTCTTTAAATTTGTCTAAGTCTGAGCTAAGTATGATATGCCAACACACACGAATATTTCTTTAGCATTAAGTCACCGATTTCACCATCAGCACACCATCTGTTTTGCAAATGCAAAGACCTTGGTGTTGCTTCATCCATTAACTAATCCGTGGCACATCTGCTTTGCAAAAACGGTGACCTTTTGCTCACGCGATTCCATTATCCATTCATCAATATCCATGACACATCTGCTTTGTGAAAGCGATGACCTTGTATCCACACGATCCTTCATTCATTCCATTCATGAAATCAGTTACTTAACACTAAATAAATGGTGTTTGTCACCTGATGACTAACATGGAATTGACACATATAACAACTCAAAATGCCTGGTCAAGTTTCTTGTGTTACAAGAAATATTGAGGGTGATATGTAGTAAAGGCCGAATAGCAGTTATAATACACCAGATATATGCACTTATAAGTGTGTAATCTGTTTTAGAGACGTAACCCACTTTAAGGGGGTGAGTTGCAACATCCCGGGTTCTGAATCACTTAATTCTGTTATATTTCATTAAATGTGGTGTGTGTGTATATATATATACATATGCATATACATATACATATACATATATATATAATCTAAAATAACTCAATTGTGTTAAATTCGTGTTACGTGTGATACACATAGAAATTATGTGGCACTACATATATTAGCATTCTTGAATGATATTTGTAGTTGGGGGACCAATTATATAAATATGGAAGTTGGGTTTTAAATGACCTAATTATAGAATTTGAGGGACGAAAGGTGTAATTTGCTAGAACTTGATTAAACAAAAGTTAGAATGATCTGGAGATGAAAATGTGAGCATGAGCATGTGTTCTTCATCCCCCTATTCTAGGCCTAATCCAAAAATCCCAAACGGAGGGATTAGAGCTTCAATTCTTGGGCTTAGAAACTATATTCTTGAAGTATAACTACTCCTAAGCTATTGGAGATCATTGTGTAAGTTTTCCTATCGAGATTTCATGCTTAAAGTTAGAACTTACATCTCAAATTAGATGAATCGAAGATGAAATTTCATGTTTAACATGTTCTAAGATACTTGTGTGATGCCATGGATACTTGTATGCCAAGTTTTATGACTTAAACATCAAGATTTAGGTGATGAAATCCTTGATGTCGAATTGGAACTATGGGATGGAGAGTTTAGAAATTTATCATACTAATTGATAAAATTATGTAACTAGTAACTTGCAAATTATTAGATTATTGTTATAGATGCGAAAAAATTATTATGTTACAACACTATGCAAGTATGTGGATAGAACCTAAACCAAATTAAGTTGAAATTATATGGTTATATTTCATGCACACTGTCACACCCTGTAAGATTTGTGTTGGGATGCGAAAAAGGTTATCACAGTCAAGGTTACGAACGTACTCTGGATGGTTCAACAACTAGAGCTGTTTTGGAAATTGTTAAATTTTTGGAGTTAATAGGAGTTTTTCCAATATCATCACGCAGCGGATTAATTGTAATGAGAAAAGTAAATAGTTTAGGTTTACAACACATAAGTTTTCAAAAGATTTTTAGGAAATAACACCGACACCGTTGGGTGTTATGTCAGGAAAATCTCCAAAGGCTAAACCATACTCCAAAAGAAAATGAAAATTCCTAAGATGCAATGGCAGGAAACAAGCAAGCAAGTCCGATGCATGCACAACAGATAAGATCAAGTACCTGAGAATTCACACGGGAAAACGGTCAACAAATAATTATTGGTGAGTTTCACAGGTTTAAAGTGCTAGCAGTTAAATGTTGAATGAAAATAGTAATTTGGAAACAGTTCATGTTAATAATTGACAATATCAGATAAGACTAGTTGAAAAATGTTACCATGTACCCTGAATACCGAAACTGACTTTTTACCCACTCTTGGTATCTTTTTTCGGGTTGATAACGCATAGATATGACATAACAATTTGTACCCTTTGACTATAAAGATGGAGTCACGATTGGAGCTACCAATCAGAGCAGGGGCGTCAACCCAATAGATCTATTCAAACATTACCATATGCAAATGATAATTAATCGGATTCAGTTAATAGTGGGGTTTGGGTTATAGCATGAATGAACAGGAGATAACAGGTTTGGACAATGGAAATTTTCTAACATGGAAAAGTATGTATGAATTCTCCCCTAAAGATGAAAACAGTTAAAGGTAGAAGGGGCCGTGAAAAACTCACATGATTCAGTAACAGGAAATCGGTAGCAACATCAACGAAAGTGTAGCCGTAAATAATTATTAAGAATTCAATAAGTAGTTGGGTTGACAATTAGTGTCACTCCAATTAGGTAGGTCAAGTCTTGACGTCATGGTAGCCATAGAGTTAAATGATTTGGAAATTTAAAGTGAAAGTGTCCGGTTTTATGTTTATTTGGAAATAATGTATAATATATGCTTATAATTAAATAAAATATAAAAAAATTCCCAAATAATATTTAAAGATGGTAAATATTTATAGAAATAAATATTAAGTCAAAATGAGGGTTTTCATATGAGAAGTTGATTACTTTGACTAATTAGTTGAAAACCGGGCAATTTCGCGGTAACCGCCGATTACACGATATTTATCTGTTTAAGTTAGAAATCAATCAAAAATAATAAAATATGATTATTTTCTGTCCAAAATATGTAGATAATTATTTCAAGTGTCGATTTTCATTAGTTTGCCGGTTTTGTGTATTTTATGTCGGTTTTGCCGTTTTGGTCCCGTTTGCCCGTTTAATAACATCGTTAGGTTCCTAAATTCACCATATGTATTTCTAAACATGTTTTTACCATTAAAATACCTATATAAGTTCATTTTGATCAGATTTGGGTTTTGTTACAAAAATGACGTTTCCGGGCCCGTCGGGTGTCGGTTTTAGTCCCGGTTGTGCCCAAATTCAAGTAATTTGCTAAGGGATCTTTTGGCTATGATTTAGGATCATTTTAACCATCACAAATTACTGTTTAGAAGCCCAAATTTTCTGATCAAAACGGATTTGTATATAGATGCATTCTCCTAGGGTTTTAAAGTGTACTTTTGGTAGTAAAAGTTTCCTATGGTGAGTTTAAGCACAAGTAATCTTTCTAAAGTCCAAGATAACATATTTTGACTATCTTAAAATTCTAAAAACGTGTCATAGGCATTATGGGGTCCAAAATTACAATATCAACATAAAAATATACACTATGTTCAAAGTAGGTGTCTAAACAAGCTTTCTAAACAAATGTTTGTATAAAGGCCCAACCTAGTAGACTTTTATGGGTCAAAAATCATGTTTAGACAACAATATGAGTCAAGACTTGTACATGGAGTGTTATAGTCATGAAAAGAAACCAAGAACACTAGCTAGAATAAGATTTCACTAAGATAAGTGGAGATAGAACCTCACTAGATGGAGGCCGTGAATGATGATGGTGGTGATGATTCTTGAGTGTGCTAGCTTCCTAACATCATAAATCACCATGAGAATGTGTGTTTAAGCAAGAAATTTAGAGAGAGAGTAGAGAGAGAGAGAGAACTTACGGTTTTAGAGAGACAGGAGAGCAAGAGAGACTTCTCTTGAAAGATGAAGGTAACAAGTGAAGGCTAGGGTTCTAAAAGTAGTTTAAGTATGAGAGGTAAATGAAAATGGGAGTGCTTGGTTAGGTGTTGGTGGGTGGTTCGGTTCAAATGAAACCGAGAGGGAGAGAGGAAGAGAGATGGAGAGAAAGGAGTGTAAAAGGTTATAGTACTTGAGGTTCACAAAGGTCTAAGTGTTGAGTGTGTGCATGTATG